>JABASD010006474.1:0-10160 GCA_019776165.1 Pogonognathellus flavescens | reverse complement strand
CTGCACACTTGGGGTTGGGGTTTAAAAATATGGGGTCCTATGGGGTTGGGGTTGGGATATATCATCACCTCAAAATTTGGGGTTGGGTTGGGGTTGAGAATAATCACATAAAAAATGGCGGATGGGGTTGGGGTTCATAAAAGTCGACCCAATTTACAGCTCTACTATCCGCCAGGAAAATCCACCAGTTAAAAATCATTAGCACTGTTGGTAACTAAAAGTTCAAGCGAAGGAAACAAAATTTCAGACAATTATTTATTAATACGCAATGTAAGTACATTCTTTAATATATCAAAAACAGCAAAGAATAAATAATTGAATGACCCTGAAAAATAACTTAAATAAAATTAGTTAAATATTAAATTCATTAAACATAATTCCTACAATTTTCTTCTGAATTAATTGACACACATAACTTTCTATTATTTCTATTATTTCGAAGAACAGTGGTACAATTCTATGGCAAACGGTTATTAGCTTTGACAATACTGATCGCTTTCTTGCACAAAGGGTTTGTATTCCAAGCTAAGAGTTGTTTTTGTCTCCGAGTGCCTTCAAGCTTCTCGCCATCCTTAGAAGGAAAATGACTTCCTGGGAGAGCAGTCTTCAAGTCGCATAAAGTAGCTATTATATTGTACGCGTAACCATTGATAATTTTCAATGGACAATAGCAAAATCCCTGGGCATTCTGCAATATTAAATTAAATACACATAAAATAAACAAAAAAATATTTATAAAACGTCAGAAATTAGAATGTAAATTCCCAAAGTCATTTCTGACAAGATATTTAGTATTTAGAAAGAACAAAAAATCAGATCTTTCAACTATTTCTACAAATGATATTTTATTATTATTAATTGTCACCTTGTAGTGATGAGTACAGGCGAGTTGAGTTAGCCCGGAGTAGTTATTACAGTCAAGAATATCCCTGGCACAGTTTTCATCGTAAGGGTATTGGATATCCTTGTGGTTTTTTAAATCTTCCAAACAAATTTCAGTTGACATACGAGAAATGAGATATTCCAACGGCAAAATTTGAAATCCGAAACGATCACCTGCTGTTTGTCAAATAAAATAATAAAATATCATAATTTAAATTTTCGAATCTGTAAGCGAATTATTACCATGATTTATTATTTCAGACACTATTATAGGAAATAATGACTTGACCCAACTTACTGGCGGAATCATAAAGAAAATCCAAACATCCGGCGACTTCATCATACTCTGAGCTACGACAAAATAAATGAGCCTTCTGAAACACGCCATTTGCTTTGTAAGGAAACTAAAATAAAATAATTAGCAGAAAGTCAGTTAAGGTATTACATATTACTGTACTGTGAATTATTTTCTCAGTTTTTTAATACCATTGTATGATATTTAATTATTTCTTTGATTACCTTGTCGCGAAATAATTGCAGAATGGTATACGCTTCAGTGTAATTACTTTTTTCTTGGTCTGCCGGTTTTATGGGTGGAATATTTAAAATTCTCACCTTAAGTTGCATTTCAAAAGGGTTAACTGTTTTTTCTGTAAAAATGTCAAATAGGTAGTCATTTTTAGTAGTTAATTTGTATTGGAATATAGATTTAAGGAAAACAAATTTTATTACTCTAAAATATTTTGCATAAAAACGTGGAATTTTTCAAGTGCGGGTTTTTCTACGCTAGGGAATAATTCTATTACTTACCAGAATGTCGAATATACACAACGCAGTTGTCAATAATTCCGTCCGTCAAAGAAAAAGCTGACAGTGCCATTTCACAAGGAATAAATTGACCTTCGATTTGACCCTTTGTTATTGTACTAAAGTTGATGAGAACTACGACGGTGTCAGCCATTGGAACTAATCGTGAGTTAAGAAATTCATCTATAGGAGGTTTGTAGAATTCTTCAGACTTCAAGTGCTCATTGTATACTTTAATTACGTCATCGTCCTCCCTTTTCATTGTACTTAAATAAACAATCAAACACAACAACTAGTTCATTTCATATTATTTGTAACACCATTTAATAACAAAATTAGAAAAAAATGAATTTTAATAATATCTTACCTGGGATAAAATGGATTGTTGCTCAAATCCACTTTAAAAGAAAATCCGCGACCAAACATCATTAAACAGAAATTAATATACAGATAATGTAATTATAATGTAATATTAATCAATAAGCAATAGGTAAGCTCTCAAAGTCGTTTATTGTATTAATAAAAAAATAAATTCAAACAAAAATATTTTTTGCTTTGGGAAGAACTATTTTACTGGTGGAGTGAGTTGTGACCTACAGAACCTCCGAAACAAGTGTGAAAATATGTTTTTCAAAGATGGGCAACTTGAAGAATTGCTTGTGATTTCTGCATCTGCGCAAATAAAATCGAAAAGTTCTTTGTCAACATTTTTTAAGAAGATAAAGAGTTGCGCAGGAAAACTCGCCTATAATTGCTTGCCTAATTCATAATTACTGCGACTTTGACTCAATTTAATATTTTACATTTCATAAGGGCATACAGGCCCGTACCAAAGATTGAAAGTTGGGGGATGCTCGGGAAGAAAAAATAAGATATACAGCTTATGGTTTAATGAATGGGTGTGATTTTAATGTATATATAACTTGGAATGCAATAGCATTTTAAAGTTTTATTCAGTCATTTTTTTACTCTTTTTAAAAAACAGTACAATATCTAATGCAAGATCATACAATATATTAGGGGCTGCTGCTGCACCCCCTCTGGCTGCGGGCTTGGCATACATTCACAGAGGAAATGAAAAATAAAGTAATTTTTCTTTAAGGTTCGGTTAGTGTGTATTCGCACATTTATGAGCTAATCGGTGATATCTCTGGACTTGAAAGTCTAATCGAAAATTCGACGGTGTCACCTGGAAGCGTGAATTTGTGGTTTCTATCCTAACTCCTCGTTAATTATTTCTAAAATTGATAGGTTCGTATTTAAACTAGGTGAGAAAATTTAAAAATTGGCAGGAAGAAATAAAAGATAGGAAATTGTATAAGTTAACTAGGCAAAACAATATTTATTAGGTGGAATCAACATAAATAGACAAACTCATATTAAATAGGTAAAAGTAATATTTTTAAGAGGCATAAGCAATATAAAGAAGAATGATTTAAATAAAAGCCATTATTTAATATGTATTATATTTCTGCAGGTTGAAGGTTAAATGTCAAATATATATGAACATATAAGTAATTATTTTACTGCGAAACGGAAACAATTCAGATTAAGACATACTACACGCCCTACACGCAATAATATGCTTAGCATATTAAATATTAACACATTACGCATATTGCAATATATGATTTCTGACCCAAGGCATTCTCAGGATTTCTCTTTGAAGGGGAAGAGGGTAAATTGTAAATGCAGTATGAAATGCAAATGCAGAAACTAATGAACGTTCATATTCAGATATAGCTCGAAAAATTCGAGGAATTTATAGAACAAAATGCTCCAAAAAATATTAAAATTCGCGAGTAACGCAAATTTTATAAATTTTATTTTCGAGACTTATTGTTAGTATACCTTTCTTGGTGTTTGGTAGGAACCCGTGCCCCCCTCTATGTACGTCCTTGTTTCTGTTAATGTCAAAAAACTTTGCAGTTGAAAAAAATTCTTATACAAGCATTGGAATAATTTTCGCAGTTCGATTTTATATTCGTGAAAATTGTCAATCATTCCGTAAAATGTTTAAATTTTTTCAATTAAATTAGTTGCATTTTTTTGTATGAAGTAGGTATTACAAAAAATAAAAACAACAAACTACCAACAAGCCTCTTTTACAAACACGTATCTAGAAATTTGTAAGGGGGAGGAGCTCGAGCAGACTGCGAGGGGGGATCAGAGACAAAAATGGTAAACTTGACGGAATCTGGTGAGCCTAGATGCCCATATGCTCTTTTGAAAAATACGGTATTGATAAAACACGAACTTGGCTTATTTGCAGCAACTTGCGCTGCGTCGGTTGCGCCTTACTTAAAATGGATTCAAAATTCTACACACAGCCAAACAAAAAAGAAAAGCATTTTCAAATAGCACATGTGCACAGGCAAAGTTTTCAGTTTCTTCGATTCGATAGGTAAACGAGAAATATTTTCCATTTTATCATTTCGTTTCCGGGCATTGCAGAAGGAAGACGAAAAAATACAGAAGAGCGTTTACTTCACATTGGAGATTGAGATTCAATCAACGAAAGATTGACAGTCGAAAGTTCCTAATTACAACAATTTCCAATTGACGAAGAATTCCTTGTATTTTAATCCAAAAGCAGTGAGTAGTCCGCGATTACAATGCAAGACTTATTGAAGAAATACAAAGAAGACGGCGAATTCGCTACAATGGAAAAACTTCTACCCTATTTGACGAGAAAGGGACACATTAGCGAGATTGAATGTCGCATAATCGTAAGTTCAAAGTTGAAAAATACTAATAGATAAAATTTATATTATTTCACAACAAAGTATGGAAATAGATAAAATTAGATAGATGAAAAGTTGCAGATAAAAGAAGAAAGAAAACAAATCCAATTTTTCACTATGCCAAAACATTAATTCATGAAGAGTGTGGCCTTTTTATTTTTTTTAACCAATAACTTTTGAAATATGTATAATATCGAACATTTGAAATTACAGGCAGGTTCCGGCAGGCGTGCAGAGATGCAATCCAAAATTAAGAACATTTTGATGTCGAGAAAACGAAAATCAGCATCAATGACGGATATACTTGACGTGTTTGAAGAAATGACTCTCTGGAATTACCACCCTGTAGAAAATACTAACAATGGTCATCCATTGTTAAATTCGGTGGTAAGGAATTAAACCGTATTAATTACCAATTTTACATTACATTTATTTATTTTGTAGCATAATTTATTTTAGTGCTGTTTAAATTTGTAAAATATGATTTTATTTTTCCGCATTTCATTGCAGATTTCGAAACATTTATTTGAGTTTTTACCCTTCAAGGACATTATGAACTGTCGCGTTGTTTGCAGAGAATGGAGTTCTACCGCGGAACCACTTTTTCGAAAAAAGGCTACCATCCGGTTCAAATTTTTGAGACATTCCACCTTCCTGAATATTTACAGCATCTCTCTTCCCAATGTTCCATTTACAGCATTCGAATTTACAAGCAAACCATTTTGGATGTCAGATATCGACGAATTTTTTACCAAGTGGGGGAAGAATGTTAAAGGCCTGAAGTTGAACAATGTAGTGGTGATGAAAAAAGAAGTTCGTACAAACTACATGTTGTACCCATTAGATATAACTCCTTGGTTGGCAAAATTACCAAATTTGGCAGCACTAAATATTGACTGTAGTGAAAGAGAACATTATGGAGGTTTGGGTACACTTCTGCAAGTTCCATTGGAAAAACTGTTCCAAATTAAAGACCTGAATCTCTCCGGCTGCATTATTTCAACGAGTTCACATGAAGAAAGTTTGGTTCGTCGCATCCGCCCTTCGAAAATTACTTTAACTGACAATATTTTTCAAAGAGGTCAAGATATTCTGAATGAGTTTTGTTTAAATGACTTAATCAATTTCGGTGGGGCCTCAACAATAACTGTGCATGGTGACAATGAGAAGATGTTTAATATGACAGATCAAGTATTCAACTCTAAAAGCCTTTCTTTGGTTAATTTGGAACTGGAAAATTGGGAACTACGCACGGGGAATTGTTGATTTCGTTTATTTGCAAGGGTCAACTTTTTGCTTCAAAAATCAACTGCAAATCCGACAATTACATTGTAACTTCTGCGGTATTGATTTTCAAGCACTGCCACAGACATTAGAAAAGCTGCATATCTCTGCGTCAATTTGTGTTGATCAGGCAGTTCAACTACCAAATTTGAAATATTTGTGCATCGAATTATGTCGCAATTTTGACCAAACGGCGGCTTTCGTTGACTGTCCCGAATTAACTGAATTGGAATTAATTGACCATGCTTTGCGAGGAAATGACAGCATCTATTGCAATCTGGATGTACTTTGGATACCTAAGAACCTGAACAAAATGAAAATCGACTGTAACATTAATGTTATCAACGACGACTTCCTTTTCCAACTGGACGTGCTCATTTTGGAGGATTACCTTCATTTACTCAAGTCAGATGTCAGAGAAATCATTTCAAAAATCAGGCCCAAAGTCCTGGTCGTGTCTTGTCGGGATTCAAGCAGACTTAACACGAATCATATCAATGATTTTGTGTTTTCATGCGATTTGGTGGAAAAAATCATCATCGGATCAGCTGGTGATGAGGATTTACACATCCGTACTCCATATGAAACGGGCGAATTACAAACTTGTGTAAATGAAAAAGCCAATTACTATCAGTTCGAAAATCATTTTGGAAAAGCAATAACAAAAGAGGAGTTCGACAACTGGAGACATATCGACGGATTGTGCAAAGAGTAATATCCTAATATTACTCACTATTGATGATGTTACAAATATTTGTTTTTCAATAATACACACATGAGTTCCTATTTTTACTTCAATTTACTTAAAATCGGCGAAATGTATCCATGTTATTTTTTGCTGATTGTTTCTGTTAATTAATTAATTGGTCGGTATTTAGGAACTGTTTGATGATTTTGATTTATGGTAATTGTATAGGCTTTTTTTGAATGGAATTTTTATAAATATAAGATTGTAATGTGTTTTTGGTTAGATGTGGTTGCAATTTTCAGTAAATATTTACATAATTATATAGAGGAGGATTGTCAGGGTTTGTATAAGTGAAGAATAATGACTCTTCACATGCATGGACGGAATTTGTTATACTAGTCTTCGGTAAAAACTTTCATCATGGTACAGTAGGAGCCAATTTCGATTTTGAACGTGTTCCGCATTAGAAAGCAAAGTCCGTTTCAATACGTCATCCGTTGCGGTACATCAGAAAACGATTCTCTCAGAATTTTTTTTGTAAACGGATTGTGAGAGCGGTGAAGGTATAAAACCTATTTGATTCAAAAAATACAAACTGTAAATGGTTATCATTAACAGATCCACAAGTACCATAGAATAATAGAGGAATTTCTGAATGTCCGATAAAAAATCCGATTTGTGTAAAATCTGAATAGGGCTTCGCAACTTGGCTGTGCTCAAAGTTGTACATTCATACACACGTATAGACGTATACAATACATGTATAGGACAGAAAAGTTGCATAACCTTTTGTAAATTAAACGAATTGCCGTATTAATTTATCGGACAGTCAAACAGTCCCCTATATAATGGAAGTGAAGCATAACGAGCATAAATAGCATGAAATGGAATAGAATAGACAATTGCCTTAAAAATTAGCAACAGTACAAATGCAAACTATCATAGTCGATGTACACTGATTCCAATGCTGAATTTATGCAATGCCCTTTTCATTCTTCTTGCAACATTCATATTCAAAGAAGCTGTATTTGGTCTTCTCTTTATATTCAGTTTCGGCACTAATTTCTTCTGGTGTAATTCCAACGCTGAATTTATTCAATGCCCTTTTCATTCTTCTTGCAACATTCATATTCAAAGAAGCCGACAAGTCACTAGTTTTTACAATATTAGTTTCAAATTTACGATCGAAAATTTGCAAATCAATCCCTTCAATAATTAATTTTATTCGTCTGACCAAGGACGTACCGATTGGGTGGCACTGGGGGCACGTTCCTCCCAGAAATAAGGGTTTATTTGAGGCCGAAGGACGCAAAGAACCCCTTTTTTCGGCGTGTTTTACAGTGGTACCCCCTCCAAATGACACGTCATAAAGTGGTGCCCCCACCAAACAAAAATCCTGTGTACGCCCTTGCGTCTGGCCTTAAATGGCTTTTAATATTTTTTAGTTCATTTTTCGAAACCAATAGACAATCTTCTTTTTTGTACTTGCGTTTCGGCAAAATAAAGCATTCCGATAAATAGTGAGTGCTTGCATAAGGGTTTTGATTGTATAGAGTAGAGTGCTTTTCGCTTCTTCATAGTCATGTAACTTCTCTGCAACTTGGATTGATATCAGATCATCAAGTGTGTCAAAGTCAAATGGAGTGGAAATAAAGTTTTTTGGATCTATTTAAACGGATAACTTCACTACACATTTCAACTAATTGATTTATTTATATATAAATTTAATGTCATGTTCACGCACACCTGAAAAAAATCAAAATTCGTGGCTATAATTAAGATGATACATTTCTCTCAATAAAAACTCGTTCATCGTTATTATTAGTGATATTCACAAATAGGTTTACATCTTTTTGAGTTTTCAAATCTGCCACTACAGAGCCAAAGACCTCCAATGTTTGAATATTACGAAAAATGACAATTCATGTTATATAATATATTATATAGCCAGTGGAGTTATACTGCTACTAACACAGTGTCACAATTGACATATTGGAAAGGTTACCATGTGTAAGTTTATAATACGGTGTTGCTGTTCCCTCCGTCAATTCTTTCAACCGTTACGAATTGTTTATTTTACTCTAAAGGAAGACCGGAGAAAAAATCGGTCTTTCAATTTTTTGGAATATAAAATATTGGTTGATGCTTCAATTAGGTAAATTTTTTCATCCAAGCACGGCAGTATAACATAATAAAAATGATGTAATTCGTCAAAACGGTATACGAGGTATTTATTTCTATTTTTTATCATAACATTTTTTACCAATTTAATGACTGATCTGCAGTATGGTTATTCTGGTCTGGTAATTCCATTTTTTATTCGTGCAGCATTTTGTGGGATTTTATTAAATAATCCATTTTCATAGTACAACCGTCGAGTGCTATAAAATAATTGTATATAATGACAACAATGGCGTATCTAAGAACGTTATTGGGGACCTTAGAAATCCAAAGTGGGACCACACACAAGAAAGGGATAATTTTCGGCTTTGATCATAAATAAGGGAGTTTGCAGGGCCATTGAAACCCTCTTCTAAATACTCCTTTGAGTCACAAATGCATTAAACGTTTAATTATTATTTGGTTCAGTAGATACGCGTTAACGTTTTAAAATGTCTATTACAGTTCTCAGTTCTCATTACCTATGCATATACTTCAATATAAATTACATTCGCATTATTTATTACATAATTATTATTATTATCACCTATGAGGAAAATGAAATAAAATGGTAAAGTATTAAACGATTGTTATTCTCCAGAATTTTATAAACCAACATAAGTCTACAAGTCTAGTAATAAGACAAAAATACAGCAAATCTAATGAGGCTTGTTGTATTATTGTAACCATATAATTATTAATTATGAATCGCATGTATGTTGGGTTAGGTCAATTATTTTTTTGCAATAAATCTATGCAATTAATTTATATAACAATTTATGCCAACATCAGCCAACATGTAATGTATATCTCAACTGTAGTTATTTGTATTTGCAGTGAATAGTTTGCACTTGAACTTTGTATTTGTACGAACTTTTTCTGTCTACGTTCACACGACTATCTGCATGCGAGAATTGAAAATACTGAAGAAAAATAATTTCGCAGTCATTGTGTGCGGAGTTAATCTTGTGGTATAATACATTGTGCTTTATATTGATAGAAGAACGATTACATACTTACAATATAAGTTTTTAATGTTAGAAATATAGTCTCATACTTACTGTTAGCAATTAGTATACGTACGATTCGACTGTAAATGTCAATTGAATACAACTGGGATTTTCATTTCAGCCGATTTTTGTAGATCCTATACCAAGTTAGTGTGCCTCAGGCCTCAACGATAGTAAATCAACTATAAATGTGAAAAGAATATCAACAAAATAATTTCTGTATTTCTCCAGTAATACATTTTGCCAGTTAACTCGAATTTAGTACTAAAAAGTCTGAAACGTTTTTTAAATACGTAAATGTGTGTGTGTCTTAATGAAAGAGTATTGATATTGTACAGGAGCTTTCATCAATTAAAGTGGTGTAGTTTCACGTGTGTTTAAGAATTCTAGCGTGTTAATTAAAGAAGCCATTTATTTTTCGTGTCTGCAGTAAATTGCATTTGAAATATCCCATTACATTTATTTAGCAAATTTAATAATGTTGGAAAGTTTTATGTTTGTTGTGCCCACATCCATTGTTTTTTATTACCTTTACTACAAAGCATTTGTTTGTCAGGTAATAATGAAATGACAATAATTGTAGTA
>JABASD010006473.1:0-10161 GCA_019776165.1 Pogonognathellus flavescens | reverse complement strand
CACAGAGGTCCCATTGAAAAATGGGGTCAATCGGTCAACTCCTGCATGACCTTTGACCTTTTAGAATAACTACTGTATTGACACAGCTTCAACAGTACATTGCAGTTTAAACACACTTAAGTGTTAAATGATGCTATTTATATTTGGAATTGAAACCCGCCTAATTTGAAATTTGAAAACAACCGCTAAAATTTAAATATTTTTAGAAATGTGAGTTGTTGTTTGAAAATGCAGTAAAAATAGTTATTCTGTTGCTAACTTATTTGACAACCGCTTTGCTGACTTATCGTTAGTTAATACTATTATATTCTTGCGCTACTTTATTGCATCGTTGCAAATGGTTTATTTTATCTCAGGTTGTTTGCTTGAAACCGTTGGAAAGGTAAAACAGAGGCTAGATTTTCATTTAGAAAGTGAGCGTCCATGAAGTTTGCTATATTATGCCATGCATAGTACACGCAGAAAATGTTTGACAGCTTGTATTATAAAATCAAAGTATCCATATTTTCTGAAGAGTCTTTCTTTATGCAATAAAGACTCTTCTTAAATGAAGACTACTTTTCCACAAATCCAACCATCCACCATGATTTTAATAAATTAGAGAATAGTAATAATCTTGTGTTTAATTGTTATGCATTATGAGTTGTATATAAAGTATTAAATATGAAAAAGTTGACAGACAAAACGGTGTAAATATTTAAACAACATTTTTCAGTTGATTCTCAAATATTTTTAAATTATTATACAGTAAATTAAGTTTTTATTCAAAATAATAATGATATTTATGAGTTTTGAATCAAATACACATCAATGGAGTACGAGATAATTGCGCCAAATAATAAAATTACAGTGCTTTTTTCCAAATAAAAGAAAGGTCCAATAGAAAACCGCTGAGAGCGAAGGCTTTTCAACCAACGTTTTGATTGTCCTACACCATAGACTTCCTTCCATTCAGAAACGAATTGATCTGAATACGTCACAAGATACGAACCTTGGCGATATAACAAATACTGAGCAAACAATGCCATTATGGCCACCCAAATAAGCAATATGTACATATAAAATGGGAGAATGTGATACATTGTTGTTATTATTACATTCAATACTACTGAAATTAAAAAAACAGACGCAAAAAGCGCAGGGCAGACAATGTTCATGTATTCATTTACAGCATTATTTAGTATGTGTAACATGATCATGCTGTATTTAAGCAAATTGAAAATTTGCTTAGCGAATAATATTTTCTCGTTTTCTTGTAATGACAGGACATGCTTGGGAATGAATTCAGAGAGATATTTTAACCAATCTTTTACAAATAGCATATAACACACGCCAAAGAATGCTTGGGCAGTTATCGTAACTGCTACGGACGAGAGAGCAATACCATTAAAAATGAACATCGGAATATAAACGAAAATATTAAAGCGGTATGCGTCTAAATTTAAATCTTTCAATATCCTCACACAGGGGCTGCAATCGAGGAATGCAAAAGATAGTTCGGCAATGATTAACGCAATTGGACAACATACAACAAACATAATACATAGGATTCCCATAATGTCATTTCTTCCATGCCTTATCATCTTTTTACTTGCCGGAAACAATTCTGTCAAAAGCAAAATACACATTTAATACCTAGGTTTAAAAAAGTTCCCTTTAATACATTAAAAACCTCACTAAGCATTATTGTTGCAACGGATACGGATACTAAAACGCATACATTACATTAGGAGGCTTTAGTTTGTATCTTACCTATTATACGTTGATCGATGTCGACCAAACTGTTGAAAATGAATACTGCTGTCTCAAGACGAAAAATTAAAAGAATATTTAAACATGTCCCAATTAAAATACCAGTGAGCGTAACTACGGCAACCAAGCCTTCTACAAAATTAAAATCTTTGTTTGGATACTTTATTTGAAACAACAGTCTGCCAACGCCGAAAATTCCCAGCAGCATTCCAAAAACAGCACCAAAATGAAATACGAAAAAATTTATTTTTCGTTTGGAGATCAGTATTTCAATTTTCAAACCTTTACAATGTACCTCCAATGGAAGAAAAGGAAAACGCTCTATAATCGGCGCACTCAACCTTAAGGCCCAATAGAATGATGCTGGCAACATTTTATTGATGATTTTTGATTTCGCTTCAGTTTTGCTGCTGATGAAAAAGTACACTTTAGGTATATGTGAATGACTATGAGTAGATACGGATAGCAAAGTTTCACTGTTTTATATTGCTACATAAGTTTGTGTCGGTGGCAAGTAGAGCTATATGTGAATGCTGATATTTAATATTTTAACTGAATATTTATTCAAAACACATAAGGGTACGAAGGCATTCTCTATATTCGTAGAAATAAAAGTTACCAAAAAGCACTTCCACAGCACGTCTCCGCCTATGTCGTGTTTTTTTCAGGTGTGGAGATGGCGAAATATTTCTGCAAATATATAAAGTTAGTACAATTTTTGTGACTTTTACGTGTGAAATAATACAGCACTTATATGACTAGTCTTACAAAACTAAAAAGCATTTTATATGCATATTTTATATTAAAAGTAAGTTATAGCATTGTCATTGCCCATATCGTACTATTTGCATTTCACATGAAAAAGGCAGCGACCACTATTATAAAGACAGCATCCAATAATTCCTAGAAAGCAAGGCATAAGCACTCATAGTGTAAAAAATTCTTCGTTGAAGGCTATATGTAAAAAACAAACGCACTGGCGAATAATATAAAGGTGACTTTTATGAATTATTTATAATCTATGCTTTTTGGTTTTGTAACACTCCACTACAAACTGTTGTATTATTCCTTGGTATAAATCAGCACAAATGATGTACCTAATATAGTAATGGTCTTTGAAATGAATTAGCTACCTTGTATAGTTTCTTTTCTCCACCCTAGTCAAGTTTTTTTAAATAGAGTTTTGTGGTTTTATAACAGTATTATATCGACGCTTTCAAAACAAAATATATAAGTTGTTTTAATATTATTATTTTGTGACTTACATATCATACATTTGCTGATCAATGGTACCCGAACCCCGATTTTGCCTTCCATCGGCACTACTAGAATCCGAATACGACTCTAACCCAATTTGGGGTCATTAGCGGTCACATCTCCTTATTGTCTGCTCCGTGATATTCAACCGAGAACGCTATTTATGCAGTGAGATACCCTTCATACCTACCCCCTCCAAACAGTAGAAATGACTCTGTTGTCCAATGTGGGATGAGTACAGGAATGATATCTATGGTTTGGTGGATTTAACTACAACCTTGAATATTTGATATTGTTGATTTTG
Source organism: Pogonognathellus flavescens (assembly GCA_019776165.1). Taxonomy (NCBI): domain Eukaryota; kingdom Metazoa; phylum Arthropoda; class Collembola; order Entomobryomorpha; family Tomoceridae; genus Pogonognathellus; species Pogonognathellus flavescens. The sequence continues at coordinate 6,848 of JABASD010006473.1, read as the reverse complement.
AAAATAGTATAGTATATACTATAAAAGATTGCAAGATAAGAGTACTGTAATTTTATCGCCGCTAACTAACCGCTTACACTACTTAGTGAGAAATGTAGGCAACAAAGTTTAATTGCATTATGGATTCCATTTAATTTTTTAAAAGCCTTTTCGATATAATAAAAAAGTACAGCGTGTTGTTTAAGTAAGTATAAGACTTTGAGACGCAATATTTCCCTGTACATAATATATTTTGAACATAATTTATGACATTAAGCGTCCCAATAAATAATCTTTTAGCTTAAAATGTTAGCTGTGTTTAAAATGCATTAAATTTAGTTTAAATCCAGCAATTTGCTGTTTAAACTCAAAGTTTACATTATTTTTAATATGCTCACTGCACTATGCATAGTCACAGTGGCTCCGCCAAGTAATTTTGTGTGGGTGTGCATGCCACACTGGGCTAGAAAATTAACACTTTGTGCGGTTTCGGTTAAAGCTTTATCTGATGTAATTGGGGCTCCTGAACCCGAATATGATGTTTAAATTACCCGAGAACACCCATGAACCCGAAAAAACCGAATTCGGGTTTCCAACTTTCCCACTTTATAAAACGTGCTAGAGGCAATGTACAACATTGAGCTAGTTAGCATTCGAAAGCCCATGCCAAGGCCTTTCGATTAATACCTCACATGCCTATGGTTGTAATAGGAAAAATTTAAAATTGTTTTTTTGACCCGATTTCAAAGTTTTTTAAAAAAAAGACCTGCAAGTTACGGCGCCCAATTTTTGCATAAATCTAAAGACCGTACAAGGGTCAATTTTATGGTATGCATTCCATTCCTGGATCGCGTTTCGTCAACGGTAAAATCGGAACGTCAACTTCATGTTTTGATCAATGCGGAAAACTGGCAGTTCTTCTGTCTGACACCCATCAACATCAAAAATGTATTGAGTTTTAATGGTTAGCCACTTGGTAGACCCTCTAAGGCACATAGTGCCCTAGTCGGTCTACCTACTGAAGAATTTAGTCAGTTTTCCGCATTGATCAAAACACGAAGTTGACGTTCCGATTTGACCGTCGACGAAACGCGATCCAGGTATGAAATGCATACCATAAAATCGACTCTTGTACGGTCTTTTGATTCATGCAAAAATTGGGCGCCGAAACTTGCAGGTCTTTTTTTAAAAAAAATTTGAAATCGGGTCAAAAAAACAATTTTTAAATTTTTCCTATTACAACCATGAGCATGTGAGGTATTAATCGAAAGGCCTTGGCATGGGCTTTCGAATGCTACCAAGCTCGATGTTGTTCGTTGCCTCTAGCACGTTTTATAAGGTGGGAAAGTTGGAAACCCGAATTCGGTTTTTTCGGGTTTATGGGTGTTCTCGGGTAATTTAAACATCATATTCGGGTTCAGGAGCCCCAATTACATCAGATAAAAGCTTTAACCGAAACCGCACAAAGTGTTAATTTTCTAGCCCAGTGTGCACGCGTGCAAATATACACTTAAAAACACTCATCTGTCGGAATTTTTAAAATTACATTGCACATTTTTGACAATTGTTAATTACATCATCAGTACGAGGGGTCAGTATGGTACGTAAGAGCGTATCAACGTATAAGCAGTAGAAACTCGGGACTTCTAGACTCCGAAAATAAGGGTTGTTTTTCGTACACCTTCAAAAAATTGAATTTTGAAAGAGCAGGAATATACTGATATAGCAGGAACGAAGATAATTTTTAATTTTTACACAGCAAAAGCATCGAGAGATTGCTTGAATTGAGAAAAAAATTGAATTCCTGAACAGCAAAAAGTATCCAGCAATTGCTGGGAATGAGAAAGCTAATTTTTAAACAGTAAAATGTATACAGATATTGACCGAATTAAGAAACATTTTGAATCCTTAAACAACAAAAAGTATTTTACAATGAAGACTACGCAGGATAGAGAATATTTTGAATTTTTTAGCAGTAAAATATATCCTGAGATTGAAGGAATTACGAAAAGTTTGAACATTTAAAGGGAAAATGCATGACATGAATAATTATCAGCATTGCAATGCACATTCTTAGTGCTAAAAGGAAGCTAAAAAACTGATGGCGGGTCAGAACGCTTGTGTCGCTATGCCATGGTCGCTATGACAGCATAACGGCGCCACCCTCTTGCCCTGTAGTTTGAACGCCCAGTTGCTTGAAGATTTGCTTGAAACCGTTGGAAAGGTAAAGCAGAGGCGTGATGTCCATGTAGAAAGTGAAGGTGCATGAAGTTTGCTATATTATGCCGTGCACAGTACACGCAGAAAATGTTTGTCAGCTTGCAATGTATTATAGAATCAAAGTATTCATGTTTTCTGGAAAGGCTGTCTTTATGCAATTAGGACTCATCTTAAATGAAGACTACTTTGCCACAAGTCCAACCATCCACCATGATTTTAATAAATTAGAGAATAATAATAATATTGTGTTTTATTTTCATGCATTCTGAGTTGTACATAAAGTATTAAATATGAAACAGTTGACAGACAAAACGGTGTAAATATTTAAACAATACAATAAATAAGTTTTTATTCAAACCAATAATGATATTTATGAGTTTTGAATTAAATACACATCAATGGAGTACGAGATAATAGCGCCAAATAATAAAATTACAGTGCTTTTTTCCAAATAAAAGAAAGGTCCAATAGAAAACCGCTGAGAGCGAAGGCTTTTTTGAGAGCGAAGGCTTTTCAACCAACGTTTTGATTCTCCTACCCCATAGAATTTCTTCCATTCAGTCACGAATTGATCTGAATACGTCACAAGATACGAACCTTGGCGATATATTAAATACTGAGCTAACAATGCCATTAATGCCACCCAAACAAGTATGATGTAGATATAAAATGGGAGAATGTGAAACATTGTTGTTATTATTACATTCAATACTACTGAAATTAAAAAAACAGACGCAAAAAGCGCAGGGCAGACAATGGTCATGTAATCATTTATAGCATTGTTTAATACTTGTAACATGCTCATGCTGTTTTTAAGCAAATTGAAAATTTGTTTAGCGGCTAATATTTTATCGTTTTCTGTTAATGACATGATATGCTTGGGAATGAATTCAGAGAGATATTTTAACCAATCTTTTACAAATAGCATATAACACACGCCAATGAATGCATGGATACTTATCGTAACTGCTAAGGACAAGAGAACAATACCATTAAAAATGAACATCGGAATATAAACGAAAATATTGAAGCGGTATGCGTCTAAATTTAAATCTTTCAATATTCTCACGGAGGGACTGAAATCGAGGAATGCAAAAAATAATTCGGCAACGATGAACGCAATTGGACAACATAAAACATACATAACACAGAAGATTCCCACAATGTCATTTCTTCCATGCCTAATCATCTTTTTACTTGCCGGAAACAATTCTGTCAATAGCAAAATACACATTTAATACCTAGGTTTAATAAAATTCCCTTTAATACATTAAAAACTTTACTAAGCATTATTGTTGCAACGGATACGGATACCAAACCGCATACATTACATTAGGAGGCTATATTGTATCTTACCTATTATACGTTGGTCGATGTCGACCAAACTGTTGAAAATGAATACTGCTGTCTCAAGGCGAAAAAGGAAAAGAACATTTAAACATGTGCCAATTGAAATACCAATGAGCGTAAAAACGGCGGCCAAGCCTTCCGCAATAGTAAAATCTTTGGTTGGATACTTCATTTGAACCAACAATCTGCCAACGCCGTAAATTCCCAGCAGCATTACAAAAACAGCACCAAACCGAAATACGAAAAAATTTATTTTTCGTTTGGAGATCAGTATTTCAATTTTCAAACCTTTACAATGTATCTCCAATGGAAGAAAAGGAAAACGCTCTATAATCGGCGCACCCAACCTTAAGGCCCAATAGAATGATGCTGGCAACATTTTATTGATGATTTTTGATTTTGCTTCAGTTTTGGTGTTGATAAAAAAGTACACTTTAGGTTTATGTGAATGACTATGAGTAAATACGGGTAGTAAAGTTTCACTATTTTATATTGCTATATAAGTTTGTGTTGGTTGCAAGTAGAGCTGTAAGTGAATGCTGACACTTAATATTTTAACTGAATATTTATGTAAGATACATTAGGGTACGAAGACATTCTCTATATTCGTAGAAATAAAAGTTACCAAAAAGCACTTCTACACAACGTCTCCGCCTATGTCGTGTTTTTTTCAGGTGTGGAGATGTCGAAATATTTCTGCAAATATATATATAGTGCAATATTTGTGACTTTTACGTGTGAAATAATGCAACACTTATATGACTAGTCTTATAAAACTAAAAGGCATTTACTTTAATAAAAGTAAGTTATAGCATTGTCATTGTCCATATCATATTTGCATTTCACATGAAAAAGGCAGCGATCACTATTATAGAGACAGCATACTATTATTCCTAGAAAGCATAAGGCATAAGCACTCATAGTGTAAAAAATGTTCGTTGAAGGCTATGTAAAAGACAAACGTACTGAAGAATTATATAAAGATGACTTTTATAAATTATGCATAATCTATGCTTTTTGTTTTGTCAGACTCCACTAAAAATATTGTATTATTCCTTGGTAAAAGTCAGCACAAATGCTGCACTTAATATAGTAATGGCCTTTTAAATGTATTAGTTACCTTGTATTGCCTCTTTTCTCCACCCTAGGCAAGTTTTTTTTAAATTGAGTTTCGTGGTTTTATAACAGTATTATATCGACGCTTTCAAAACAAAATATATAAGTTGTTTTAATATTATTATTTTGTGACTTATATATCATACATTTACTGATCAACAGTACCCGAACCTCGATTTTGCCTTCCATCGGCACTATCAGAATCCGAATACGACTCTAACCTAATTTGGGGTCATTAGCAGTCACAAATGCTGTACCTAATATAGTAATTGTCTTTGAAATGAATTTAGCTACCCTGTATTGCCTTTTTTCTACACCCTATGCAGGTTTTTTTAAATAGAGTTTCGCGTTTTATAACAGTAATAACAGTATTATAACAATGCCCTCAAAACAAAATAAATGAGTTGTTTTAATATTGCCATTTTGTGACTTACATATTATACTTTTGCTAATCAAAAGGACCCGTAGCTCCAGTTTGTCTTTCCTCGGCAAGACCGGTTTCCGCATACGCCTCTAACCCGTGTCAGTCACATCTCCCTATTGTCTGTTTCGTCATATTAAATCGAGAGCGCTACTTATGCAGTGAGAGTATGCCGCAAAGCTTAATTATAGGTCGTTTTTGAAAAAATGGTTTTTTACCTACCCCCTCCAAACAGTCGAAATGACTCTGTTAAAGATGTGGGATGAGTACAGAAATTACATCTATGGTTAGGTGGATTTAACTAAAATTACAACGTTAAGAATGTTATTGTAGGGCACCTTAGCAGCTTCGGCGAGCGAAATTGCCCTTGGCTTTCGGTGGGGTCGCCTCAGCTTTGAGGGGAGTCGCCCTCGGCTGCGGATGGAAAATGAACCTGTTTTGCATGCTCACCCTCGACATTAAGTCCTATATTTTGTAACGATAATTATCTCGTATTTTTGATGAGCGTCGGGCTCTCTTAGCACATTCAAAAACTGCTTATTCGGTTCCCAATTTTTGATAATCAGCAAACAGTAATTATAACTGTCTCTGAGATCCATCAAATATGCCAAGAGGCAATCGACTCTGATAATTGGAGCATGAGCAAATTAGAAATGTATTGAATTAAAATACAAAATAATATGACACGAGCAGACAACAACAAATTAACTATAATAATTCAAAATTACATAGGACGACAATTAATGAAATGTGAAAATGAGAAAATGAGAATGTGCCTTATATTCTTTATTAATCCACTTTGGAGATTTGCTTTAAACTTTGTTACACATATTTAACGGTGGCATGGCATAATGGCATGATTTCAATACTAATACACATGAAAATTGTAATTTGAAAACCGTTTTAACTTTCGTTTAACACATGCGCTGTCAAATATTGGGTTATTTTCATTGCTTGCAATTTGCTTGGTATATGAAGATATATTCCACGGACATACAACAGGGTTTATACATGTACTTCCTATTTTCTGTCTACAGTTGACATTTTTTCGAATAACTAAGAGACAAGGACGTACCGAGAAGGTGGAGGCAATGGGGGTACGCCCCCTCTGCGAATTTAGTGTATTTTTGGCTGATTTTAACTTAATTTTAACAAATAGAATGAAACGTTTTTAACTTTCCGCAAGTACCATATGAAAACTTTCGATTTATTACACTCTTAAAAATCCATTCTTATTTTCAGTACGGTAGTGCTCAATTTTCAGCACAGTAGGATTGAATTTGCAAACGTTATCAATCTATCCTTAAATTCGGATGCAATGCGTACTGAAACAAATGCAGTGCCAGCTTACTGATATTCAGCACGGATCCGTACTGAATTCCAGCTAACGCAAGGAAAAAGTAACCAGGTGGTCTCATTGCTTGGCCTGGGATTCGAAGCTATGACCAAACTCTAGCTGTCATTCATTGGTTTACTGATTCTTTTGGTTCCCCTTATCTTACCCATAACAAAATTGCCGGTTGAAATATGGATTAGTACAGTGCAGTGGGGCTTAAATTAATGCCGCACTTATCCTGAATCTGAAAATAAGGAAGGCTGTACTGAACTTGGTTTAGTACACACTGCGTCTGATTTTAAGGACTTACATTTTCGCCTGCGTACTGTTTTTATGCCTAGTTGGACTGAGTTTTCATTTAAGACGCATCCGGCATACTCCAGTTTTTACAGTGTACGCGATCAACTTGATATTTGCTATTATTTA
>JABASD010006472.1:0-10162 GCA_019776165.1 Pogonognathellus flavescens | reverse complement strand
ATTACTAACATCAAAATTTTATATAACATTGTGTGCTTACGATACTTTTTGACACCCATTTTGCAATGGTTTATTATTATTGTGATTAATCATTTTTGCTATATTGAACGAATACTACAACACAATTAAATGCGTTTCCAAAACTAATGGTTCGAAGTTGGTGTTGGCAAATACATCGCTAGTATAAAGTACGGTTTCTGTAATTCGGCTTTATGTAACTTCTATTAAATTCTGAAATAAAAGGTACCTATTTTTACACAGACACCACTCGAACCCGTTCCGATCATTCAATTCATAATTTTACGTTTAGAAATTCCATATAGAGTCTGACTCTATTCTAATGTCAGGTTAACTTTAATTACCCATTTCACTGAGCTAGCCAAGACCTGACATTGGGTATGAAGATCGTTGGTTTTGTCTTTCAGAATAAGGGAGGATAGTCGTTATTTGCTGCTGAAAGTTTCCTTCAGTTAATTTTTGTGGCTGTACAGTATCCTCGATGCGCCTTTGGGACTGACAGGAAAGAACATGAATGGAAAACCATACACTTGTGGCATATTTGATTGGGAGGTTTCGCATTTCAAAGAATTCGTTGATTACGATATACTAGTATGTAGTATATAACTAATATTTAATATGTCTAACTGATAACTAAGTGAAACCCACATTTCACTCTGTACTAGTTACAATATGAATATGGTTTATTTATGCTTAAAGTAACAAAATAATATATCAGTTTTATGTGAAAATGCTCAAGTGGACCACAATGAAGTTGTTGATAATTACATTGGAAAATATAGAGCTTATTTTCTTTTCCTTTGTCAAGCAAGCGTTTCATAGTAGAACAATTATGTCATCAGTGTAAATCCGTTTGTGCACAGAATAACTTATAAACCAATTTATTGGACTATTTTAATCATTATGAAGTTGGAAAGTGGATCGAAATTTATTTTATCCGTTTTACTTCGTCTGGAAATAATCTCAACCATCTTAAACAATTCGCACGCACAAAACATTATGCAAGATACAACCACTTGTCAAGCTAATCAGACAGATTCTTCATTCTTTTTTAACTGTGAGTTCAGCATTACGGTCACATCTTTTATAAACCACAGTTTCTTGCCTTGCGCAAGCTATAAACCGAATTTAATTATAATAGCCAAAGCCTTCCACGCTGACTTATTTGATTGTGAGCAAAAATGTGTTTTCAACCGACCTATTCTCTTAAAAATTTATTCTCTGGATGAATACATTGATTCCAATCTAAAGAGAGTAGAAAAATCTGATTCTGAAAGAAATGAGGCAAATAATTCTTTAATTTTAACTTTCAAATATGTGCGATAAGGCAGCAAAGTACATCATATTCACCAGTGACTTCCCTGAGAGAGAAATGTTCGTTCAAAAGTTTCCTTTCCATGATGTAACATTGTACGATGAATATTTGCAAAGATCCCTACGTGAATTGACATCATTACGTGGCCGTAAGTAAACAAATAGTTGCGACTATTTGTATTATAAAACACTTGTACAACAAGAGTTGTGTTTAGTACATTTCAAGAAGGATGCGAATTAATTCTTAAAAAAAGAAATGAATTTTTTCTATGGAAACGAGTGAATTGGTCAAAAGATGAATACGTCAAAACAAAACTTTGATTTTTCTAAAAAAGGGAATCGTCAAAATATTGATCACATAAAGTTCTGAGTAAAGCTTAACGAATCAAAGCTTTAGTCTATCCTTTAAATCTACCACGTTTCAAGTTAGAGTCAAGCAGAAGGCTTTTACCAGCCGCTTTGAAGCGGGATTTCTTTTACATGATGAAGTAAATCCCAGTATGTGCTGGAATACATATTTCTTTTTGAAAAAAGGACACGAGCAATTACATTTTTTTCATGCGTTTATGATAAACGTTAATTTCCAAATTCTAAATTCACTTTGCAAGAAGTCCTTGAATGTCTTCCAATTTACCTGATACTAGTACTGGTCTTTTTAGGGCAATCTTTGGCTATAAAAGAGTAAATGGTTGTAGACGGACAGAACACTTGATACACAAAACGCTGGGTATTAGTTTTTCAGGTTTTTTTTGGGTTTTGAGTAACAAAAATTTACGAAAACCCAGGTTTTCGTATGTATTTCGTTTTCGGTTCCAGTATGGATTAGACTTTAATACAATGAAAATAATTTATATGAATAAAAGCAATCCTTATCAATCAGTGGCTCCGCCACGTAATTTTGTGTGGGTGGGCAAATTCACACTTAAACGAAATTTACCTCCTGAAATTTTTAAAACTACATTACCTTCCCAAAATTACTAGTTTTACATTTACCTCAGAAGTCAGGTTTCAGCATACAACTTTAATAGCTACCATAAGCACTATAAGGTAGGAAATGCAAGGGGGTGTATCGAAGTATAAGCACTAAAAGGAAGATACTTCTCGATTCGAAAATAAAGGTTGTTGATGTCTGTTGTGAGAATTTTGCACGTTTAAAAAGCGAAAAGTATCCGGATATTGAAGGAATTCAGGACATTTTGAATTTTTAAACAGAATGAAACACCTACAGATTGCTTGGATTAAGATAATGTTGAACTTTTGGTCAGCTAAAAGTATCCGTCGATTTTACTAGAATTGAGAAAATTTTGAATTCTGAAACACAGAAAGTATCCGGAGAATGGAGCAATTGAGAAAATTGTGAATATTTTAACAATAAAATGTATCCGGAAACTGAAGGACTTGAACTTTTTGATTATTTAAAGAGCAAATATATCCATAGGTTGCAAGAATTGAGAAAATATTGTTCTTATTAAAGAGCAAAAGTATCCGGCGAAGGAAAGAAGACTTGAAGTGATACATGGAAAAATCATCCCCAGACAGATATTGATCCCCTTCTCATATGCTATTCCCCTAACATCCAAGACCGACTTTGAGTAGGGAATCAACAAAATTTGTAAAAACAGGTTTTTTCCCAAGACGGGGGTGAAGCCAAAAGGGGCAAAATATCAAATTTAAAACGACCAGATAATTTGGGCTAAAATTCGCATATTTTGTGGATATTATTCCTACCACCATTTTGAAAATTTTTTACCTTCCGTAAACAAGTTTTACCCCAGATGGGGGTAAACCCAAAAGGGGTAAAATATCAATTGAAAAATCCCCATTAGGATTCGGATAAAATTCACATATTTTGTAGATTTTATTCCCACAGCCATTTTTTTATTATTCTTGCTATTAGTCATTTAATCTTCGTTTATGTAACTTGCTGTATCTAAAAGGCAATCTCATTTAGACAGTATTAATAAATAAATAAATAGTGTTAAAAGTAACTAAAAAGCTGATGATAAGTATGGCAACTTGTACCGTTTTACTTGTATGGCAACTTGTACTACGTTACCCGTATACATCATACAGCTTGATTGTCATGTCGGCCTGAGCGTGTCATATTGCAATTGCTTAAGTTTGAACCATTTTCAGTGGACTTTTTAAGTATCAGAAAAAAATTCGCAAAAGATATGTGTAGGTTCCTAAATGTCTTCACTTATTGACACAGAAAGTTACACGTACTAACCACTTAATGTTAAATATTAAATGTAAACATACCTATGTTAAAACTCAAGCCACCAAATCATCTTTATATAATTTTTTCCTTATATATATTTCCTTTTTCCTTTATATAATTGTGAAACAAAACCCAGAAAAATTTCAGGGTGGGCATGCCCACCCTGAATATTTTCCGGGTGGGCATTGCCCACTCTGCCCATCCGGTGGCGGAGCCTCTGTTATCAATAATGTCAGGCTAAAATAAATTCTGCTGTATCTGGTTCTTAACTTCAGGAGTTATGTGAGAAATATTTTTACTTTGCGATACGAAGGTCTAAATACAAGCAGATAAAAAGCTAAACGCAGAATATCACTCCAAATTACAATTTGCTGGATCGTATTGCCGACCACTACTGAAGGTTAAAGTCACTATCAACTAAAAACAACATGTAGCGAGCGGAAAGACTTTATAAAAAGGTAGTGGCGAGGTATTATTGCGAAAGTCGAGTGATTCGAGCTCTTTAATACATACATTGCGATACAAAGAAATAAGTGTTTGTTAACTCCGGTTACTGAACGGGTTGAAGTAGGAGTCTGCATTGCGATCCGGCAAATTGTAATTCTGTTCGTTCTCCGTTCAATTTTTTATCTACTTGTACGTATACCTTCGAATCGCTGAGTAAAAATATTTCTAAAGTAAGTTCCAGTTCTTTTCGACCATTTGCAACAAACCTTGAATTTTTTGTCGGTCACGGGATGGCTCCGTAACAGCCATCCATTTAGAAAAAAATCCATCTTACCAGCCTAATTTTCATAACTTCGTTTACAAAGTCACAAATGGAGGAAATAAAGAACATGCAGTGCTGATCAATCAAGCTTTGAAGCGTCTTCATTTTCCCAATTTTATACATTGAAAAACTTGTTAGGGCGTAAATGGCGACATGTTAGATCGAAAATTTACTAATTTTTTTGAGCTTGGCAGAATTGCTTTCTTACAGGCTTAAGTCAAAAGTTTCGCGCAAATGGTCAAAAACAATTGATACTTACTTTATATAAATGATAAGACAAATAAAACATGTGTAATCAACTGGATAACTTACTTGTACGAAAGTTATTTAGTAATGCATGTAAACGCTCCTGAAACACTTACAATGAAACAACCTATGTATATTAACATCGTAGATATACTGCTAGTACAGATTTAAAACGTTATTATTTATAAACTCAAACATGTGCAAGATAAACAATTCCAACTCTTTAGCCATACTTTATAATGTAATATCCGCATAGTATCTTCAATGTTGAAAACTCTTTATTACTTCTTCCAAAAATCTGCATGATGTTGACTCTGTCAGGATGAAGCCGGGCAAAAGACTTTAGAGGTACTACGGCTGCAGCATTATACTTAAAGCAAATAGACCGTATCCAGTCCCAATTCACCCAATGGTACTGCGCATGTCTCAGTGTTACAACCATGAAAGCCCTTACTACCGAAGTGTGTGTGTGTCTTACAAAATCTAAATTAGAGTTATTCGCGCGTTTTTCCAAGTTGTTCGCTGGATTTCATTTTATGTGAGAATGTGAGTGAGACTTGAGACAATTTGACTGCTCTACATTCTACACTACTGAACTAGCCAACAGTAATACAAATTGCAGATTACTGTGATTGCAATGAAAATGTGTTCATGTAATGAACGGGTTACCGCTAGTCTATTATATATAAACAATATCCACGATGTAAGATGCTCATCGTATCTGTAATATTGCAACGTAAAGGCCGTAAGGCCAAATCGAATAAAAACTATCCATACTCACAATTGAACTAAAATCGATTCTTTTCGTATGCATACTCCAAACAGTCATAAATCCATTCTTTTACATTATTTAATGCCACTTGTACCAAAATCGAGAATTTTGATTGTATTACTCCAAATCGTACCGAAAGCGATTTTTGCGGTTAAAATACTATTTATTGTCATTGTTTGGGTCGAAGCGATAACTCGTGAGGTCCCGTAGGATTGCTTGATGTTTAGCTATACCGTTAAAGATAAAGATTACGATTTTTTTAAATAGTTATGTAATTCACCATTAATAATGTATGGGTAAGAATACGTACGAAATGAATGTATGTATGAAGTATGAAATGTATGCATACTGTTTCCGTCTTTCATTGTAAATAAATTTAATAAACCAACTTCCGTTTACGTTCTAAAGCACGTAATTAACTGTTCTTAAATAACCATCTTCTTTACGCAAGTTGATATGATGACATTTTAATACATCTAATAATTATTCAGAATAAAATTTAAATTTTTTCATGCCTGTAAATTTAGGCTGTAGAAAGAACGCACAACGCATGGTGATCGGGTGAATAAGTCCGTGTTTCTTGATAAAACATGGTATTGCCTCTTGTTTCTAACGCAAGAGAGTTTAAACTTGCGGACGACGTCACCTTAAATGGATGGTCTGGTATATTTTCGGTTGACCCAACCCAGTGGTAATCGCCTAATTCCGGAACATCTATTCCACTGGTCCAGTAACGCCCTAAGAGATAAAAACGAAATCTGTTATGACGTATTTAATTATCGTAGTGTACCAAATGACTACAGTACATGTTACAAATACAATTTTATATAGCAGCCTATATTTCAATTATTTTGTTTTCATTTTCTATGAAGCAAACGCACCGATTTTTCCAGTGCAACAATAAAAAACGACTCTCAAAATTATATACTCTGTGTGGCCTTATATACGTTAAACGTTACAAAAAATCGAATAGATCTGTGTTCATGAGATAGTTCATCATATCGTCGCCATATATCCAACAGTTTTATGCCACAACGATGAGGATATTCATTTCTCACACAATTGCAATTGGAAAAGTCAACCGTAATCAAAGTGGTATGTTAGTATAATATTTAAAATTACCTATTTATATAAAATTTAAAATTGTGTCTAAGAGTTTAGTTTAGTTCATTGTCAGCTTACTCATAGTTGTCGTTGCTGTTAGTTTTTGTCATATTATACGACATAATTTCGGCGAAATAAAATAATTTGTTCTAAAGATGTGTCTGTGACAGGCATACCGAAAAATACGTTCATATAAAGTCGATATACACTGTCAGTCAGTGGCGTGACTATAATTTAGGCGCCCCTAGGCAGATACGTGTTGGGGTCCCCATTCGATTTTAGTGCAGCCAAAACTAATAATGAATCAACGTCAATGACGCGCGTCGCTGCTTGAAAAACTAGGTACCCTGGCATTCAGGATACCGTAAAATTTTTGATTTTGCAAAAAAAAACGTGGAAAAATTTGGTTAGTTTTCAAAATTTTGCCCTTGTATTTTGTGACCAATAGATCAAATGTTTTATATTCATCAGGAAATGTTGCTGGGATACCGGGAATAAAAGTTTTTTTCCAGCAATGACAAGAGTAAAAAAACTCTGAAAGAGCCAGTGTGGTAATTTAGTTTATTTTTATGCTGATCAAGAATTAATGTTTCAGGTTCAAATAAACATAGAATTCAGGAGTTTTAAATTGGCATTTTTGAACGGATAAATTACCGGGGCCGCTTAAAAAAGTCTGGGAATAATTCTTGAAAGAAATGATTTTATAGCTATAATTTTTTTAAATCGAAGAGATATTCATTTTTAACATGTCAAATTATCGAAAGATTTAAGGAATAAAAGGCTAATATTTAAAACGATTTATCATCTTAAGATAAGTAAACTTTTTAGCAAACTTTTATAAAAGCGCAACGGTTCATAGGAATTCGGTATATTTGTATAGATATTACTAAGTAATATTTTGAGAACATTATTAGTTCTAAACAAATTATTTAAATTAAACTAAATATGACAGTTGCGGTTTCTGGTTGCTCTAAAAATGTGTACACCACTAATGAGCAAGATTGAAATGTGAGAGTATACATGAAAAATCAAAACTCAAGTTCGATCAGAAATTAATACAACACTAACATAGCATTAAATATTATACCTAATTTTAAGAAGTATAAAATAAATCCTACTGTAAAACTCAGCGTTGCTATGACGATAGTTTTTTTTACTACTTTAACACTTTGGTTTATAGACGCTCTTTCATCAAATCTAGCAAGCTATATTGGGTGAAAGTTCCCCGATAAAGTGTAATTCTAACGGAGTAAATTATTAACTTGGCTGAAGGATTTTTTGGCAAAGGGTCTATGAACCACTACGAGAAAAATGACTATAGTCATACCAACCGTAGCAAAACTGTTAAAATATCGACTTTTCTATGAATGCTTAAAATGTGATAATAGTGCCACTATAGATTTGTAACTTATAATAATATTTATCACCATAGAGCTAAACAAGATTAAATCAAATTATATTATTTTGTACTTTGGTTATTAAAATTTACATTTTGTTATAAGATTTTGGGGCCTCTAGTTAGTGACTTTGCTGCATTGACCTATTTACGCCACTGATGTCAGTTCTAATTCAATCTAACTCATTTTGGAATTTACTATACTAAGAAATCACCTAAATAAAATTGAACTAATTCAGATAACTGGCAAAGAAACCCCTTTAATAATTTATAAAATGCTATATAACTCTCGTTATTTAATAAGTAACGTAAATGTAAAATTACAATGATGTTTTACGTTTTAAACCGAATTGCTTTAAATACAATTTTTTCTAAAGCAAATATTATTTAATGGGCGCAATCAAATGAGTGCAATCTTGATAAATAGGTGCTATCATAATGAATATGTAAATTCATAAAAATAAGGTAGAAGTATAATTTTTCAGATGATCATATACTGTAGGTTTTAAACACGAGCGTATTTTTAGAAATTTTTACCATGGACCTCAAGCCGTCTAAAGGCAACTCAAACCATAAAAAATGTCAAAAGTTTCCAACTTTGGCTGCAATATATGTCGAAAAACCCATTTTTTCCAAAGTTTAGGCAGGGATTTTCAGTCCGGAGAGCCCTTACGTAAATAAACCCGTGGTATAAAATTAGACAAATCCTTGTTTGTAACTTTACCTTCAGGAGCATTTGCTTTAACAAAAGCAGTTTCATCTGTACTTGTGAAATACGCTTGTCTCATTTGGAGGCTGGTACAATAGGACTTCGCACTGTTCCAATCTCTCTGTTGAAAAACATTTTTTAATGAGTTTTATTATTCAAGGTGATAATCAACGGGGCATTCCGTTCCACACATGCTTGTATGAACGAAGGAAGTGTTACTAACAGAATAATAATGGTTATTTCTGATTTGTTCGCTTAAATATTTGTGATTATCATTGTGTTACAATCAGCTATTGAATTTAAATTTTTTTTTTATAAATTGAACGCGATTAGATTAAATGTAAAACACCATCTTCAGGGCAATTTCCCAGTAAATGTAAACGAATTACTTCATAACTGATAGCTGTTTGTCCGTCGCAATGAAGCCGTGGATATTTCACTTTATATGATAATTTTTTGACTTTATAAATTATTCCCACTACGTGCTAAGTGAATACATTTTTAGACCATTTTTGCGTAAATTCTGCTCTAATTTTGGGCCTTGTGTCCCCAAAAAATAAATAAATGTCACTTGCGAGCACATATTCCTATATTAATATTTTACACTGACCACCCCTCCCCCCACCGCAACTTTGAAATCCGGGTAGCACAGTAGTGATATATATATATTATGGCATATATTGTCATTGTAATAGTATGTCATATATTCAAATATTTTTAAGGCATTCTTTATATGACTTTAAAAGTATTTAAAAAGTTACATGTTGTGAAGCATCTCGGAAGTACGTCTTTCCGTTGATGGTTTCCAACCAAAGCCATTAATATTTCTGCATTCTTGGTACCTTGAATTCATAACAAGAGTCATATTCTACGTTAGATTTTATATAATGTGTTTTGATACTTTGTTAAGCTTTGTTACTTACTTTCACTTGCGGTATTGTTTTTTGATCCAGAATCAGAGTCAAGGCTTATTGTGAAAGAGTGCGTATGAATCATGTGAGCAAATAAAACCCAAGAAAAACAAATTAGTACTTTCGACAACATTATGTATATATTAAAAAATGTCTAATTTAACACGTAATGGTACTACAGATTAGCTGGTTTTAGAGCAAACTAATTTATTTGAAAATGATCTTTCAATATTTATACAAATTATCGTGTCGAAAATGTTATTAATAAATAATAAAATCACTTCAGTTGTTGACGCAAAAGATAAAAATAAAAGATTAGCGCTTTCGCGTATTAAACTTAAGTGTGGATGCATGTCAAACATTGTATTCTGTTTTATCATTTTTAAAAACAACAGACTTTTCACACAAATATAATTATGTGCTTCGGGCAGGCGCGTAATTAGTATGGCCAAGTGTGACAGTCATACAGAGTTTTTGAGCGGGGGGTAAACATCGGACACCTTTAAGCGGTCATTAGCACCAGGTCGCTATGCCTCTAGATACGCTATTGACAGTCCGCCAAAGCAAAATATCTAAAATGAAGTTTTGAAAGCACTAATTAAAATATATATCCATTACCACCACTAAATTTGTGCACATGCCACATAGTACATAAATACCGGCGACATACCTGTTCATGTTGTTGTTGAAAATGAGATGACA
>JABASD010006471.1:0-10163 GCA_019776165.1 Pogonognathellus flavescens | reverse complement strand
GTGTTGCTGTATGTTGCAGTATGTTGTAGAGGTTGTCGCGTGCGAACATTTGTTCCTGCTGCACGGCTTAAGTCGTAGCACCACAGTGCAGTAGGTGGTAGGTTGTTGTATGCTGTGCTGTATGTTTTAGATGTGCGACAAACTCACAGACAGACAGACGGACAGACGGACAGACAGACAGGAAAGTAATTCACAATATTTATCTTCGATAAATAATAAAGTGCAAGAAAAGAACAGGACGTATCTGTATTGGATATAACATAAAATTTAAAGCTAAAGTTTGAATATTATTTTCAAATGACATTTACTATATATTATTCTCAATGCACACAGATTAAGTTAAAAAACTTTAAAACGGCCTATGTACTACTTAAGTTGAATTTTAATAAAATATTCGTATGATTATAGTTACATAGTACATAGTTTATCTGTAGATATTGTCTATGATCATACTTAGAAATTATAATGGGGAGTATATTTGAGAATCTGAAGATATAAATAGTTTACTAGATTAGGACTCTGTATAAGGGTAAGTAAACCCGTCACAAAAGTTTCCCTTGTATAAGTATATAGAAATGTAAAGGAAATTCCAATGACGTGATATATATAGGCCGTAAGGCAGAGTAGTTTTTATTTTAGACATAAAACTTGTAACAGTTTTGTCCAGACGAATGGCCTATAAAGAATTCAAATCAGTTTTTCATCCTGCTATTGCATACGAAGTATCAGAGTGACGGAATAGGACGGAAGAAGGGAATGACAGCATTGAAGTATAAACTCAAGGACCAGTCAGAATCTGACAGAAAGTAATACCTAATCTCTCCTGGAGAACTAGATCGGAATTTGTTGCGTTTTGCGATGACGATAGTAGGGATGTGATGTGATGGTGAAGGGACAGTAGATATGTAGCACAAAGGAGCACACAATCGAATCTCCAAACCACATACTGTTCACGTTAGTATTAAAAGAGCAAACCGTGATGACGCACAACCCCTATAGAGGAACACAATTTTGTATCTGTAATTCTGCAAACATTGTGTCATCCTGCATTTTAGTAAATACGAAGTATTCATTCCGGATTAGTAAGAAGTACCTACAGATGAAATAATTGCCTTTCTAGACTTTACACTATTTGTAGTAGTCACATATCATTAAGGCATATGTTTTAGTTTAGGTGTATGTACATACATGACTAGAATAACTACTCACTCAATTTTATGTAACCATTGTAAGTACATGCCATTATTTCATAGGCCATCAGTCGACGAGATGAGTGGATCCTGCCGAATTAAATGTTATTACGGAATAGCAGATTCCTGTCTGTGGTATGTTTGCAATTATAATTGCTACTACATAGCTCTCAAGGCTGAAGACACCGTATTTCCGAATGCACATTGTGTATTACAATAATTGCGAAATTAATTGCATATTTAAACAGTCACTTTGTTCAGCGCATCTGTTAATTACTGCTACTTTACTAGTAGAGCCGCATTACTGCTATTTTGTAATTGCATATTTTAAAGCAAGTCAGGCGAAGGAAATTTATAATATGGATTGCATTTTTGAAGCGGGTATGTTAGCCTATTTATTTTTCTTCTAGAAGCGTCTATCAGATTTCGGTTGAAGCAATCACCTATCTGTAGTATTGGTGTTTTTCGGTATTTCAGTCCCGTCCGTATCAACCATCGAATGACATAAACATGCAAAACTTGCAGAGAGTAACCTCTTAAAGTTTCCTTGCCTCTGGAATCGACTTCGACTCACTCACTTAGTTATTTCTCAGCTTTTCCTCTTCTTGCACTGTCTTTTTGGTTCTGTCGTAACCCCTCACATTCTTTGCTTTCCTTTTTCTGTCTATTTCATTCATTCATCCCATAGTTCGATCTGACCCGACTGAAGGGAAAAAAACAGAACGTGGAATAGCACAATGCGCCAAAGCAGTTGAATACTAAAATAAAAGCCACAATGTCTTAGCGTTGCTATGTATAGAAATGGATAGCCACAGCAAACGAGGAGAGTAAACCAACAAATGTACCTAAAGGTTACTTCACTGACTCTGTCAACATGAGTGTTTGCATTTACACTCTCCTAATATCTATACACTCGCTTTCAATTTACTCCTTCCACTCCAAATGCATACACAAGAACGGAATCATTGAAAAGAAACTATTCAGCCATACTAACGCGTCAATTTTCCTTTCACAAAACATAAAAGCAAGCTGTGAATTGAATATTCATCAAAGCCAAATAGTTGCATTACAAATAATTTCCAGGAGTAGAATACATTTTTCTGTACACACACTGCGCTATAGTGTTTGTTCTGTTGTACTTTCGTATACAAAGTCATTCTGGTGAGAGAAGCTGTCAGTAATGTCCAGTAGCTGGAATAAAGCGAGAGAATATTGCCAAAATGCCTCCGTCGGTCTTCAGACTAAGCTGACCGAGTCAAGTCAAGAGGCAGCGGAATAGCACTACCATGGGAATATTAAGGTCTCTGGATTTCAATACGGAAATTACAAAGTTCACTTTCCCTACGGTACAATACAAAATGGAGAAAATGGAGAGAACTGTGAGTTGAACATCCCATGCTTATTTGAATTTCTTTTATATACTCACAGTAACTATGCAAGGAGAATGTATACAGATAAAACACTAATGCTATATTTAACTTATCTCTCTTCCACTTTCCATACAGAATGTGTAGGTATTGCGAACAATAGTGGAAAGTCACTGGACGATTCTATTCCAAATACTTTTCATTTGCTTTTCCCTCAGCGGTAGAAACATACAAGTCCAAATCGCACGAACCAGAATTCTTTCCTTAACTTTCTCAATTTCAAAACATTTCTGTTTCAAAGAAGACTAGGTAGGTATATACTACAAACGAGAGTGTGAGTGAAAATTGTTTGATTTTCATTTAAAAATGCTGGTAAAATCTAACAGGCTGTTGCATGGTAAAATATGATGAAGGTAACATAAAGTAGAGTTTGATACAAAGGATCATAACACAATAGAGTAAAAGTACCCAGCTATACATTCTTTAGGTTTAACGCTACAAACAAGAGAGTTTAGGGAATATAAATCGGAAAGATGAATATGATGTTATATCTTATACATACATATGTACAGGAAAACTTTTACTTTGCATATATAAACTCTGCAATATTATATGGAAAGTATTCTTTGACTTTGTTTTATAATAGACTTTTGTCTTTGTCCCTTTCGTTGACTTGGAGCATTCGACATTTTATTCATATGCATGCACATCCAGTAAAAGCAAAGTGGAGAAGCTCCGAAAGAAAGAAGCAGAAAAGACACAAAGTTAAACTTTATATTGGAATGGTAGAAAACTAAAGAACTGATGCGATATCTGCATTAGCTATGATGTCAGCGAGAGTGAATGTGAATTCGATGTCAAGTCAAAACATGTTCTTGCCCATGTCACTTTTTTATTTTTCATTTCAGGTTTGATACGCATTGCTTTTTGATTTTTGGCAGCTCGATCCAAATCACACGTCCATGTCTTACACGAACGTGAATAACACCCTCCTTTTCTACATTTCCAAAGATGGGAAAATTCTCCAATCGGCTAACTAAAATAATGGATAGTATTGGAAAATGTAGGACGAATGTGTGCGATGTGCTTGATTCATTTCGTTTTATTCGTATCACAAAATTCGGGTAGAATGGCAGCACATACCATTATCGCACTGGATCTGCTCTGATGTAAAACACTCTCCTTTCTTCTATGTCATGCATACTATAGTCACTAGTGAACAGAAATGAAAAAATATTGGAAAACCTCGAGATATTCTAATACCTATATGAGATTGCAACAGTATAAGTTTCACTATACACAATTACACATTCCTTTTTGTATATAGATGCGGCTCATCCAACACCCAACACATTGGAATCGATTTGTCATTCATCTTTCTTAGCAAACTCACAGAATACTAACATTCACAAACTGGCTATCATTATTTATAATTTCCGTCAGTATTCATTTCAATATTTAACAACTAATGTGCACTTAGACTGTACGTGTAAAGGCTTCTCGCACTACATTTTATTAGACTGTTCTTAAATTACTACAAGGTCGGTGTACCCAATTACCACGTAAGTAAGAAGTTTCACTCATACTTGAAAAACAAGAAGAGAAAAATGATTTATAAAATCTACTTCAAAGAAAACGTATTCTGTATGAGCAAGAGGATGTATTTCATTACGACACACACACATCAGATCAAAGCAAGCATTTCTTTGAGAAGATCAGTCTGAGTTTTATGTAGTAAAGTAAACCACGTAAACTAATTAGATGATATCACCACTGGAAGAAGAAGGGTAAGGATCCCGTGGAAGATATACATAGTGTGGAGTTGATGTAACTACTTATTGTAGTTTTGTGTACATGTGTAAAGTACAGGATGACTCATTCGCTGATCTCATCTCGATTGGTCTGACTGAGCTTTTCTGTTGGTGTCTCTGCTTATCGTCAACGACTCTTCCACTGCCTATCAAACAGTTCTCTCTGGCTTATTTCTATGGGTCTCGACTGAATGGCTACTGGAAAACTAGAACTGCTGCTATTTTCCCAGATCTGCCGGCATGCGATGTGTATGACACCAAGCAGGGTGGGTTCATTCAGCTGAATTGAATTCAATGGCTCCTACACACACACATAAAATCCTCGACGAGTAGGTAGTAAATGCTATTCTACTGGTACTTCTCCAGCACAACACACCATGCCAGTAAGTAGGACTTCTCTGCCGCTCTTCTATGAGACAGCCAGAGTTTTCTAGGAGAATGTCAAAGAAAGTCTTATTAGTTTGCAACCCAGCATTTATTTGACTATTGTGTTGTGTACGGAGAACTACAGACCTAAGTGTGTTACTTACATCACATACCTACCTAGTTCCTGTTTGCTTAACATTGCTACTGCATTTTAGTAAGAGACTTACATTTAATGCTATAATGGAAACATCTAGACGTCTTCAGTTTCCCTATACAAGGACCATTTGTACGACAGTACAGAGGAGAGATCTAATTTTATCTCTATATATAGATATCTATTGTCTCACATTTTGTCCGCAGTATATGCTGTAGTTCGTGGAAGTAGATGTTCTCCAGCAAGTTCATGTGACTCTTTGCTGCACATTACAATACTGTCATTGGTCCTACGACGTAGCTTCTGGTGTCGTCATATTATTATATTGCTGGAAACTAGTACTCCACACTGTCTCCCTGCTTTCGCTCATTTTGCTCAGGACACGAGAAGACTTGCTTCAGTATTATGACATGCGTTTTTTGTCCACTTTATGGATTTTGTCTGCAGAAACTATGTTCTAAATGTTGTGTAACATCATCCTTGATGCTTTCGGGTTTCTACCGTCCCTTGACTTCTCCAAGATATTATAGCATGTCGATGTTTAGGTAGGCACTTCATATTATTTCCTTTAAATATTTAAAATGTTGCTAACTTACAAGATTCAGATGGTAGGATGGTATAGATAGTAGTATAGTACTGTTATTAAATTTCCCAAATCAAACTAGGACTTAGACAGTACCGACCTTAGATTGTTGTGAACTTTCCGGCTTCCGGTATATCTTACGCATACTACGTTTAAACGTAAACAAATTTTACGCACAAGCTTTCCCTGTATGTAAATGAATTATTAACCCTTTTCAGATTTTGTATGCATTTTAGGAAAGCTATTATTTACACTGTCGCAACATATTGTTAGCACGAATTGTCTATACAATTGTCTATAGAATTTACAGACAGACTCATTGTTTACGAACATTAGCCCTCTTTAATAACTGTCCCAATGAATCGTTTCTGCTAAAGTGATCAAAATGATTATACACCAAGTGGTTTATACCAACGTATTATCAATTGATAATTATTATAGTTAAAACCGGCTAGCTTAGCTTGACAAAAAGCAAAATAGCTTCCCCCCATCTCTTGTAAAATACTTCTCTTTTTGTGATTCATGGGATTTCCACTTTCGTTAACACAAGCACTGGAGATGAATAAAAATATTCATGATCCACACTTCACACTTTCCACATTAATAAATACAGTTATACTTGCTGCACGAACGTAACTGTGAAATAAATGATGAATAATTATTTACATCCTCAATTTAATTTCGTGCTTCATATCGCCCCTTTCATATTAAGTCAAAGTCTCAATTAAGCCCTCATTATATTGTAACATTCGCTAAACATTGCTTTGAGTGTTTAATGAAAAGCAACTGCAGTCTTTTCTCAGGTTAAGGAGCTTGTGTAAAAATTCAGTTAAATGTAGGTACTTTAAACTTTAAATGTTCAATATGCATATTTTCAATATTAATGTCTTGACTAACTTCAAGACGGAATTCAATTCTATTAAAGAAACGATTTTGACTTTAATGGAATTGAATTCCGAAGAGAACTCTTGGTCAATCTACTCAAGTTTATCTATCTTTAAAAGTACAGATACATTTGTTGAAAATGAATATTACCTGCGATTATGGTGTTAACGTTTCCAATAATTCCGTGTTGTTGCAAGTCGGATGTTTTACTGTCATTTTCTTCCCCCACAAGTACTTCATTTCCCCTGGACGGATCATTAGAAATATAATATGCTTCGTAAATAAGTACTTTAGAATTCACAGTCGTATTGTATATCTCCACTACTATCAACCCATGTAGCATAAAGTTGATTCGACTAAATCAAGATTTTCATATCTGTATAGATTAGCAATAGGTTCAAAATTTCCATTGCTGCAATAATTGAAGGTGGATTGTCCGTGTTCACTCTCTCAAGAGACAAGAAACGTCGATGTACAGATATGTGCAGTCATTTCAAAGTGCTTATCCACCTAAAAATATTGATCACACAAAAATTAGTACATGCTAATTCAATAACATAATAAGTTCAATAAACCGAATGAAAAGTAGCACCCGTACAATCTACATTGTGTAATAATATTTTATTTAATGCAATTTAATTTTATAAACCAGCAAGATAATTCCGTTTACATTTATATACATACACAAAGTTTTACCATGTATTAAATATCAATAGATCTGTCGCTTTTTCCTTTGCTTTATGTATCCTGTTACGAGTGTCAACTATCCACTTAATTAAATTAATAAAGATAATACATAAAGGTAAATAGGATAAATACCTTCATCGATGCACTACATTGTTTGTTTTAATTACGAGTGCACTGTAAGCTGTCACACAGTTAAACACACGAATAATTTTTGTATAGATTCATTCACACAACCGGTTAAGTGTAAAGTACGAGTTAATTACAAATGAGAACTCATAGGCTGATTTAAGTATAATCTGTACATAGTTCACATTCACACACGTGTAAAGTCATGTTTATTAATTACACTGCATTGGCAACTGCACTGTTTACTATGTAGAGTGTTTGGTATAGAACAAAAGTAAAATTGCTCTGCATAGCACAATAAAAAATAAAAGTTCTAAAGCAGTGCAGTAGTTTACTAGTGCTAATATGTAGTGTGAACAAAACTGTTCTCGCTAAACGCTTAATGAGTAGTTAGAGGGCAAAGGAGGTTAACATTTAATTTTTGAGACAGAGTGCTGTATTGTATTGTTCGTATTGGCTGTGTTATATGTCATGTTTACTAATCAACTGAAATAATATCACGGTATTATGTAAGGGTCAATGTTAGTGTAGGTATGTCCATAGTCGTAATAATAAATAGACTAAACAGTCCATATCACATCAGTACACAATAGAAACAGAGACAGATGTGAAAATTGAAGAGAGAGCGCTTTGTTCCAAGTAAAACACTCCCAGTTCCAATCCTTTCGCAAAAGCTACACAAACATCTGCTGGAGAAAGCCCAATGTACTTCTTAGTCATTTGGAGAAAGCTTCGTTGCACTTCTTGTCGAAAGATGCCTCCTAGCACTGCGTTTAAAGTAAATGGGCTGCATACAATAAAAGGCTTGCACCGGCTATTATGGGTAATGCGTTCGTTGTTTGTGTACAATTTTGTCTCATGCTAGTTGCCAGTCTTGCTCGTGTCTATCATTGTCTCATTTCATGTCTCATGTTAATTACTACTCCACTGTCATTCTCAGGCGGTTTAAAATTATTATTTCTCGTCCCTATTCATCAGTTTTGGAATGGGTTATAATTAATCGATTCATTCCCGTGATTATTCTGTCTTTCATTTAGTTCGAGTGTCTACTCTATTTTGGTACTTACTGCAACTGCAACTCATTGTGTTATGCTTCTTGATTTAGTTTGCAGCTACAGCTTTAGTTAGAAATTATTTAAACCTAATTGTAATCGAGTATTGATTATTACCTAATAAACTACAGACATTTTGAAACGTATTATTTACATTTACCTGAAATTATTATACTTGTAGGCTTGTAATTGTCATTAGTATATAATTGCAATGAAGTGAATCACGTTTGCGAAAGTATTTAGTGTTAATTACACAAACAGTCACATAATTTGCTCAGTTTAACTAATTAAATTGATTGTGAATAATGATGCACTATTTCGGGCGCCCATTTAACTGATTAATGATGAATTAATTATGCTAATGTAGTAATACGTTTTACTCTATAGTTAATTTATTAGCTTAAAACGTTAGTGCTTATTATTATAGATATGTAATTTTGCTGAAGAAATGAATGTGTGTCATTCATAGTATATTTGGACAAATCAATCAGAATATTAGTATATTACTTTGTATTGTTCTAAGTTTCATTTACATTATAGTTAATCTAATTTACGTCGTTTGTGAGCTTTATTCAACAGCTGTACATGAATGAAAGTTTATTTGGATATTAAACAGATACATTCGAATGGAACGGCCAATAAGTATTCACTTAATTTGAATTACACGTTTGGCAAATCATGACGTTTTTGCCAAGATTTATGGCAAAATATTTTCAGTGGAAAATGCATCGGTAAAATAGAGAGGTGGGGATTCTGTGCCACACTCATATGTAAAGTCAAGCGAATACTTTATTATTATATTATGCATCAAGTGCCGGTACCCACTCACTACAGTTATAATATGATATTTTTGTTTACAATATACTTCGTTATTTCAGGTATTAGTCATTATTATTCAGCATATGGAGGAAAAGTTACTGCAAGTTAGTTTTAACGAATATAATATGTATTAGCAGACATGTGGTTTGGTTAAGGTGTGTTACAGGCTCACAATGGAAAACAGAGGAGTAGTAATGTATACATAAATAACATATGCCATAATAAATACAGGCACATAATATTTGGCTTTCATTTCCTAGTTTTTATTTGCGTAACACAAGGCAATTGTGATTCCACTTTCATACGTTGGTTTATCTACCTACTTACATTCTGTCTACGTGTAGTCTACCGTACACTGAGAAGTTTCTTATGGCAAAATACTCACAAAGTAAAATACATAAATAATACATCCGTAGTTTGCATTTTGCTTTTGCCCTTTTCTAATGGGAGTAGTGCAATTTATACTGGTATTGTTCAGTTTTGTTTTCAACTGTTACCTACCTATTGCATGTAGGTATATTTTAGTACGTATACTTAGGCTCTTTCTTAGTACTCTTGGCTAAGGTAGTAGGCATTCGTTTAGATATATAGGGCATAAGCTCGGGACATTATGTGCCACATAAGTAAGCAAAACAATGGGTATTCCCCAACAGTCAATATGAGCCAGACGTGAAAGTAAACCAGCATTTTATGTATGTACGGATATTTACATATTACTAACACACACTGCCAAGTACCACTGCAAACGTAGGTATGCAGATAAGAGAAACTTGTGGAGATTGTACATTGTACTACTAACATTACTAAACTACTAGCAGTGGCAGGGAATAATAACAATAATATGAATCTTATAACGGAACGTTCATATATAATGTTGAAACTAGGGTTACAGGGATGTTCGTTATTAATTCAAACTGATGTTTTGTCAGAAGAGAAATCATATTTTTACCAATCTCATACTACTTTGTTCCGAATAAAAATTCGTCAACAAAATCTAGTGAGGTATATTCGATAGCTGCAGCTACCTCCCCCTACGGAATAAGTGGTTTATTTTCCCATTCATTTTCATACTCCGTTTTGGGAAATTTTCATTTCTGTATTACGAGAAAACCGTTTGTTCTAC
>JABASD010006470.1:0-10171 GCA_019776165.1 Pogonognathellus flavescens | reverse complement strand
AAAATTTATTTTAAATCTATTTTATTTTTCTGTTTAATAGATGTTCGCAGCAGGATTCTAGTGAGCGCAATGAAATGTCCCAATTTCAAGCCTTTTTAAAACGGTGAGATTTATTACAGTTGCACTGACGCCTTGTGTAGAATCATAATCGTGAAAAACCACATAATTTTTTGTTTATAGAGAATACTGCTCTGATGATGAACAGGAAGTCAAGAACACAAAAAGGGCTAAACTTTAAGTACCTAAATGGCTTTTATCGAGTATCTTTTAAAGTATCTGAATGGCTAATCACCTAAATAATTCATTGATGTATCACGACAAAATATTGGAATCTTATAATGTAACATTGTTGATTAGTAAATAAAAAATAAAGACTTAAATAAAATTGAATAAATTGAAAATAGGTTATATGATTGTCAAATAACGTACCTTCAAATACGGATAGAAGATGGGACAAATTTAGCGATGCCAAGATGTCTTTTACCAATGCATAAGGCATTATGTACACTTAAATCACTGAAAATCACTGAGTTAAATTTTCCACGAGTTTAAGTTATTTTAAAATGATTTATTTTTCAAAGTTCAAGTGTAAAATAATCGAATTGATTATAGCAGCGTAATACTACTGGAAGTTTTTAAAATGTAGCGCTTTTGGTATGCGTCTGCTTGAGTACTCTATTTCTACCAAAGTGCAATTAGTTACTCTATATAGGGCAATTCTAAATGCAAGTAGAAATACTTTAAATGAGTGAATTTTAGTTGGTGCTCCATGTAATTGGTTAGTGCAAATAGGGTACTAATATATGTGGGTTTGCTCTATATTGAGCACTGAGAGTCACTAGGTTGAACCAACTAACCAACTTTTCTAAGCGTGTAGTATAATAGCATTCATTATATCGACTACGGCAAAAATTTCTTAAGCGTTTGTAAAATAAATTTTCAATTGAATCTCAAATAAAAAGAACACATGGGGTTGGATTGAAGGTGCAGTTTACTTTATTTAGTTAGTAACACAGACAGCAAAAAAGCAAAGCCGAAACACATTTTTAGAACTGCTTTTCATGTTATACTAGCGTTTCATTCAGTGAGGATCGCTTCAAATTTATTTCTTATAACCTTGCATTTCAATTGTATTGTTGTTTCATACATTCCATTGGTTTTAATAGATTCATTTTACTTAGCAGTTTCATAACTGTATAACGCCAACGCGGCGACACCAGCCCTGTAAGAAATTACTGCTTTTAAGTTCTACTTAATATAGATCACTCAGAATATTCGCCTCTAAGCGATGTAACATGATGCGCCTAATAATAGATGCAAATTGTGAGGTAGAAGGTGCTACATTTAGTACTCCCATGAAAATAAGAAACCATAGTATGATGAGCAAAAAATATCCCTGAAATGAATCCGAGATTTTCCCCGTCTAACTCGTATGCAATAAATGGTCTTTTGTTTCAGGCTCGTCTCTCTTGTAATATTTTATTTTACGGACCGGTTTCGATTTTCATCGTCAGGTTCTGCCATGAACGAAATTTGAGGGTACAACAATTAGCTTTTACAAATTAATTAACTGTCGTGTGAAATTATATTATGTTAAAACTACACTAATAATTGTACTATACAATATTTTGGCCGTTAGAGTGAGATGTCTTACCAATATAAAACTGTTTCAGTTTGTTGAAGTATTTTAAACAAAATAAAGTGCAATCATATTTTGCGTGGTTAAGTAGCACTACAAATACAAATATATTATCAAGCCTTTGAAATACAAAAAGTAGTAAATGTAATCTTATTCAATTTTAGTTAATTTTTTGAATTAAAAAACAAAGTATGATTTCAAGCGAGTATTTACCTTTAACTACTCTCTCTGTACATTTATTTTAACACAGAATTACTTTAAAAAACAGGTTATCTGTTAACTAATAATATACACTGTGTGTACCTGTCTACTATTAATTTAAAATTGAGCTTTTGTGTTATTTGGTTTTATTTTTCGGTATTTTTTGTGCTCTGTTGGCTTTTTCAATTTGGGGTTAAACACCTACAAGATCCAGTTGGACATATAACCATTTAGAATTTCGGACACAGAAGAATATGAACAAAAAATGGTTTACATTGATATTATTGAATTATTTAAAAATAACAAGCAAAGTAAGTAAAACTTTGCTCCAAATAGATTGAAAAAAGTGAAACTTTTCGCACTACGCGCGAATTTAGTGCATTTTTACTTCATTTCGGTCGAACTTGTGGTCTAATGTTTCACTCTTCCCTCCCCGATGAGAATTTACAACCTTAAAAAACTTAAAATGTTCGCATGAACGTCTTACTGGCTGTTTCAAAAAAATATGACGAAATATTCTATAACCTTATCTGGCGCGGGCTTAATCTTTCTTTATTTGTGACGTCATAAATAAACAACAAGTCTATGTAATAATAAATAAATTAACTAATTAACTAATTAGTAATTAAATCAGTTGTTGTGGATACGGTGAAGTAGTTCAAAGCGTTTGTTAGTTAACGTGTCAGGGGGGATATAATGGTCAGGGGTCCTATTTTTTGAAACAGCCAGTAGTTACACTATTGAAATCCATCATTAAAATAATTACAATACTACACATTAGGTATATGCTCCGAATGTTCGCAAAAACCGGTCCACGTTTTGCTGGAATAAAAACACTGCGAGTGGAATTTGAATTTTTTACGCTAATTGCCGCCAAATTTCACAAAAATTGCGAAATTTCACAAAAACCGCCAAAATTTCGGAAATCGACTTTCACCGATTGCTATGAAATTTTGTGGGTTTGTCCATCATTTAATGCTTAATAAGTCCGTTGTTTCAAAAAAAAATTGTACGGCCGTAAAAAATTGAGAAGTGATTCAAAATGAGCAACTTTTGTTTTTTTTTCATGGCGCAATTGTGCACAGACTGTTCTGCACAAAAATACCAAATTATTTTTTAAAAATGCGCAAAAAGATGTTCTACAAGAGGTGTATCATGGACTATTTAATACTCCCTCAGGGAAGGACCCAGAGGGGGGCTCAAGTATTGTTGAAAGCCCTGTACTAATTTTAGTTAGTTGGTTAGTTTAAATTTAATATTTGATAATTCCTAACACTTTTATTCATTCAAACTCCGTCATAACGCTATCAAAGATGCAGGCTTTTTTAAAAACATTACTCAACAGCTTTTTTGTTTTTATCTCATTCTAAAATACAACTCCTTGTAAATCTAAAAGAATAGCTAAAAAGCCCAGGCAGTGCACATCAGAATTGTGTAAAATACGGAAAATCGCAATCACTTTTTAGGCTCATTAAAATTGAAGGGAACACCACCTCAAACCTGCATAGGGGCCCCCAAATTATAGTTACGCCCGTGGTTGGACATTTCTGATCGGGAGGGTACACTTCGAATTCTTCTGTGCTTCTGACCCACCTCTAGATACGCCTTGATCTAATCATAACCATATGGCAATTTTAATTGAAACATACCTCGTCGTAAGCAAAAGCAATTTCTAATTAATGTCCCCTGTTTTTGAAACTATACATCCAAATCAAATTAAAATCAAAATGCAATTATTTTATTGGCTAATTTAAATTTAAACTTCAAAGGTAACTAATAAAATATTCAAAACGGAAGGAGCAACTGCGAAACCGACTCAATCATCATTCACAGAATGCATTACAAATAACCCTGCTGGCCTAGGAATGTTCTATTATATTTTATACTTTATAAAAATTATTATTTTGGCCGACAGTTTTCATTGGTTACAAATCCATGCATTTAAATTCACGCCACAAATAATTGATTCCTAAGTGTGGTATCAAAGTTGTTAGTATGTAATTCCAATTCGAGTGAATGTTTTTATAAATATTTTGTTTGTCTCATTAACATTTTCCCAGGAGGAATAATTTACTCAAATAATATAACCATCAAGCTTTCCTCCTGGTCAACTTAAAGTCAATCAAGTCATATTCGGAAGAGTGGACAACCTCTTCCTACTTCCTGCATCGTTTTTACGGCTCTGAGCATAACAGGAAGTAAACCACAAAAACACGGAAATGAATATGCATTATATGGATCAGCATCTGTGAAGCAAATGTCATTCAACCGTATTTTTAAATATAGGATTTAGGTCATTTAACTTGTAATGTATAATTTATTCATTGTCGTTTAGGAATGCACTGTGCTAGCAATTGAATTCCATCAACATATTATCTAATTATATTTTGCGTTCAGGCACAACGTGCCACAAAAATGAATTTTCATAACTTTTTTTTAATATTTGTAATTTTCTTCGCATTAATTGCAAACTCTGCATTTATAAGAGACGGCCAAGATTCAATACGATCTCGACTTAATCTGGGAGAAAATCAAGACATAGCTATCTTAACAATCAAAAGACCAAAAAGATCTGCAAATCCCAATGACGACGAAAGTGCACTGGAAATTACATTGTCGGCTTTCAACTCTGTTCACGAACTAAAATTAGTAAGACCTCGAGAGTCGATCTTTTCTCCTGCTTTTCAATTCCACCACGTTGATATTGAAGACAAGAATCAGGTGATAAGGGATTTAACCCCACATATCAACGACATAAAGGCTATGGAAGAAAATCATTACATCAACGAAGAACACAACGCGGCATTATCAATAAATAGGCAAAATGGAAAAATTCAAGGAACTGTCAAGGATATGACGTTACACACTATTACAAATGAAAATGAAAATGCAATTATCGCCACGAAGAGAAGCACAATACTTACGGACGACATGGTCCGTATTCCTGGTATGGAGATCAATGAAACATTAATAAAACCAAGGTCTGGAATATCAGTGGCATATCCAGAATTATTAATAGCGTTTGATAACAAACTGTTTAGAACTGTTTTTGAATCAAATGTTTCCGCTGTAACTGATTATGCCGCACTATTGATTCGTGTCGTAACTAACCGATTTTTAACCATACCCGATCCAAAAATACGTTTCTCAATTTGCAGAATATTCACAGCTACATATGCTGCACAACAGAAGTGGCTGGGGGGAAATACGTGTAAAGATGGGAAAAATGAACAATATGATGGGATGAAAGCATTAGATGGACTCCGTTCATGGACTAATTTCTTGGAAGAGGAAACCCCTAAATGTGACATGGCAATAATGATTTTTAAGGCTGGCTTGGAGACTGGCACAGCTTGCAATCTGGATGATTCCTTAATAGGCAAGGCGTATGTTGGGACTGCGTGTACTACAAATAGATTTGGTGTTGCAAATGACGATGGTTACTTTACAGGGTACCCCACAGTGGCACATGAATTAGCCCACATTTTGGGCGCAGTTCATGACGATGGTCAACCCAATGAATGTCCTGTGGATAGAGACTCTCTAATGGGTGGGGGTGGAGACCTGGGTCCAGTATTACGTCCAGTGTGGTGGAGCCAATGTAATATAAGGAAATTAAAATTGTACGTAGATTCTCCCCGATTTAAATGCTTAAGCAGGAGAAATTTTGCCAGCTATAATATACCGTCATTTTTTGAGGGAATAGGACAAACCCTGAACGAACTGTGTCAACAATATGCAAAAGTAAATAATGCAAGAACACATCCTTCTCTGACGCCCGCTCAGCTTTGTGCACATTTGACATGTGTATGGACCGACACTCGTGGCAGATATCAAGAACGGAAATACCAAAATGCATTGGATGAATCAATTGCGGGACCAAATTGTGTTTGCTACTTGGGCCAATGCCGAAAAAATAGTGCAAGAATATATTTGAGGCGTACAAATCAAAATATTAAGTCGGTTTATTAAACATATCTTTTATATCTTCACTTTAACTTACAGTGCATTGTGTTGATGAAATGTTTGCAGAAAAAGAAAAAAGTACTGTATTCTGTTAATTATGTCCTTCCGCCTACTAACTTCAACCCACTAAATAAATCTATTTTGCTGCACGACAAGAACAATGTGTTTAACTAGATGCTGGAATAAAGTTTGTTTCAAATGTTTCATACGATGCTTTTATAGGTAAATCTTTAAATCAGGGCCGTTCTTATGAACATGCAGGTAAGGCAACCGCCAAAGGCCCTGCGCTCTATCAAAACCGTTGCATAAACTATGGCTGTCGTTTAAAACGAATAGACGTACAATGTGGAAAAAAACACCATTGGATAATCAATCATACGTAACTGGTTTTGCAGCGCTATATAAGAATACTTTACTATTAGATTTATACTAGTCACCTTTGCTTCAGCGGAACGATGCTAAGAATATTTAAACATAAATCCCGATCGGAATTGACTCAAGACAGGCTACATATATTAGTATAGCTGTCAAACGAAACCGAGATTGCCAAATATTATTTACATTATTCTTAATTGATTCAAGAATTCTACATACAATTGAAATGTTATTAATATTTTCAAACCTGTTATACTATTAATTCAGTACTCTTCCTTCAAGTTCGAAACATGAATAATACATTTAGAAACAAAATAAATATGCATACAGTTCAGTGCATGTTAATTTCTACGATTGTTAAAGTCATAGTCCAGCTTGGGTGTTCACAAAATTATACGCCTAGAGCCCAGCAAAACGTAAGGCCAGACCTTTTCTATATAGAGATTACATGAAACCAAGGGCGTAGCCAAGGGGGGTGCACAGGGTGCACGTGCACCCCCCAGAATATCTGAACTTACACTAGATATTTTTGAAAATTTTAAAACATAAACCAAAAGTTTAAAATTTTGCTCCAAAATAACAAAAAGTAGTGAAATTTTTCGGGCCACGCGCAAATTTAAAGTGTTTCTGGTTCATTAGAGCTCGATTTTTGTTCAAATGGTTGGCACCACGCGCGGAAATGATAATTTATAAGCGTAAGATGACTATGTGACCACCACTACGAATGGCAATGCTAGTTACTAGCCTGGTTAATTACATTAAAATCGCACACATTAACTAAATATATAGCCTCAATTCACAATAAAATGTAGCCATATATATTTTTTTCCTGCTGTGCACCCCCCTACTTTCAATCCTGGCTACGCCCCTGCATGAAACAGAGACAACATTTACAATTTAATTTAACTCAATTAAATGTTGAGTTTACATCACGGTTCGTAGATTGTTGGTTTGTGTTTTATAGGCGGTTAGATCGATGAAGCAGGAGAAATTTGGCGCGTAAAAATTGGTTGGAAATTCTACTTTCATGATGACGCGTCAATAGTAAAGTACACGTACTACTAGACTCCGACCTACTTTCATGGTGACGTAGTTCTACCCCCAATCCCAATATTTCATGTAGAGCCTGATCGAGCTAACTTTTTAGAAGGCACACAAAACACACAGGCATCTAGAAACCGCGAGTTTACAGTACATTTTTCGTTGATTTCTTTATTTTTTACTTTATTACTGACTGACTTAACTTAAACATACACTTACGATAGTATGTTTTTGTATACAATATATAAGTATTGCTATAGTAGCGCAAAACACATTTTAAAAACCAATTCTGCAAAATGATTTTTTAAAATGCAAAATACAAAATACATTTTGAAAAACAAATTCTAAAAACATTTTTTTAAATGCAAAATACAAAATACATTTTGAAAAAAACTCCTCAAAATACAAAGTATTGTAAATACATTTTAAACAACAATATGCCTACGACGATTTATGATAAATCAGTAAATGACAGTTTTTTGTGACTCAAAAGGGATTCTTTTAACAAGTAAATTAAATATAATTTGATACACAAATCGATCTGTAAATAGGCACATTTGATTGAAATTTGCTGCAATGATAATAATAAAGAAAGCAATATGAGCAATTGATTTGCCAAATGTGGTATCTATTTCAGGAAAAAAGTCGGTTTAAAGTTGGAAAGTGGGGTTGAGCTTCGATCCGTAAACAAATAATTTCAATACAAAGCACTCTGCGATTCTAATAATATTTTATGGTACAAAATGCTTTCACACAAGCAGGTCTCAAAATAGAAAATAAATTGGGGCATGCCAATTTTTGAAAATTCAAACTACAAAATACTTTTTTTAAATAGAATTTTTTTGAATATTCTTACCCCTTCTATTAAATATTTCCCCGGTACTTGTCGTTTTTATCCCACAACCTGAAGAAGATTCGAATCTCGTCGCTGTAAATGAATAAAATCGGATTTTAATATATGATGCACAAGGAGTTTGTCCGGCCTTTACCGATGCCAAACGTTTTCGAACCAACAAAATATGCGCCTAACTCAAGTCCTCTCGATAGCTCCACAGGAATATGTTCAAAATCCACACAGTCGCAATATTTAAAAAAAAAGAGTGTCCTTTTTACTTGCACACAAACACAATCAATTCAAATTATCAATAAATAACTCCCTGGGAAACAGATTTTGCAAACCAATTTCCCCTCTTCTGATTCTGAAATTTCTCTTTGAGACTACCTCAAACTGCTGGGGCACATTGAGGCAAATATTAAGTCAGTGGGTCGTATAAAACTGCTTTGACGTTCTAAAATCATTATATTCAAGAGTGAATCAGTAGTTTGATGTGCGAAGTTTCACGTCCTATGTGAACATGTTTGAGCATGTTTACTCAATTGCATCTTCCTTATAGATAGAAAATTGAAAAAAAATGTTAATAGGGACAAATTATATATTTATTGGTGTCATTACTCTGAATTCGTTATTAATGTTATACTGACTGAAACTGGGCACTAGAATAAAATTGAAATTGAATTAGTCTCCTTTTCCCCATGCATTCAGGTAAGAAAAACAATCTCTGGATGACAAATGA
Organism: Pogonognathellus flavescens; assembly: GCA_019776165.1. Lineage (NCBI taxonomy): Eukaryota > Metazoa > Arthropoda > Collembola > Entomobryomorpha > Tomoceridae > Pogonognathellus > Pogonognathellus flavescens. Next base: position 1,375 of record JABASD010006470.1, on the reverse strand, counting down.
AGTCGAATATTTCGAAAATGTTTGGACAATTGTATACCTCCGCAGGACCGGCAATTGACAAATGCGAACTGTGCGACCGCTCGGGGTTGCAGCTTTAGAGGGGTCGCAAAACTTTGATACTTGCACTAGATATTTCCGGGTCAAAAACTAATATGATCTTTACTATTGCTAAATATTGTAATTAAAATTATAGTTACAATTACAATGTCTTTAGCATACACACGTATCATATAATTTAGGCACTGTATTATAATGATCCGAAGTCTTCATTTTCTGTTGTAAAAGCAATTTTAATTTTTATACTATAGTTAATATCTCCATAATAATTGGGTCTGTAAATGCTATCATTTATATTTATTTAGCATATTATATTCTAACTTGGATTACAGGTCAATGTGCATCCTAGCGTGATATTTTTCCAAACCAAAATTGACTGTATGCACAATGAATGTATGCACACTGACCATGATTCATTCATGTTACATTCAAAGCAGCGAAAAGCTTACACAACCGCCGACTATTTAAAAAAGTTCTGATTTGGGAGGAATTATTTTGATCGATTTGTTTGCATTTTCAGCATTGAATAATTTGTAGCTGTTTTCAGATTTTTAATCCAAAAATCGAAGTACAGATATAACCATCGAATGTAATAGGCAATAAAAAAATTGGAAATTGTCATTTTCGGAGGGTCTAATTTTGGACGAGTACAAATTGTCGCACGGGGTCGCAAGAAGGCTGTGACCGTTAAAATGACCATCTTTCTTGTTTCTTAAATGGTGGTAATCCTTTAATAAATGGAGTGTGAAATATATTCCTTCATAATTTCTTTACGGGGCAAAATAAGTCAAAGCGCCTGTGTCTCAAATACCCATGATTTACTCGATGTTCTCATATATGGTTGACTTTTTGGGAAACAAAACAGACACAAATGGTCCATACATAAAAACAACACAGTGGCACAGACCGTTTTAGCTGTGAAATGTCTCTGGGCTCATCTATTTTTTCTGCACTTTTGCGAAATTTATTAGAATCGTTTATTTGCCCATGTGCCGGTGCCCGTTTCCAATTTTTTATTTACCCAGCTGATAAACAATTTTCTCATGGTCCTTATTTCAAGTTTTTTTGATGGAAATGGGCACCGGCACATTGTCGTTTTTTGAATTTAGTGAATATGTTTTTGGCACTGTTCTTCATTATATACCAAACTTGACCACCTACGGGTATACATGCAATTCGAAAGATGTTACTCGTCTGAAATTATGCATATTTGGTATCTATAATATTTTCGAATTTCTGCTTAGTTTGGAAGAAAAATGAAATATTGTGCTTTTATTTATCAACTTTGACCTGGTTGAAAGTCAGAGGTTATTAAGAA
>JABASD010006469.1:0-10172 GCA_019776165.1 Pogonognathellus flavescens | reverse complement strand
TATTTTTAAAGCAAACACCTTAAGATACAAATGTATCTGAGATACAAATGTATCTAAGATACGTATCTCGATACAATTGTATCTAAAATGCAAGTATCTTGCCCAGGCCTGAGTACTACATGTCCCACCTAAGTAAATAGGTAGGAATATCTCTATTCAGGATTTCTGACAAAGATACATCTGTAAATAATATAATTGGCAGTTCAAAAATTATTAATCACTCTAAAATTCCAACAATCTCATATAGTCTGTTATTTTCGTTTGGTCATATAGATCCCCCCGGGTATGTGCAAGTAAAAAAATAAATTGATTAACAGCGCACGTGAGAAGCTTTGTCAAAACACTTTACATAAAGCGTGGGTGTAATAAACAGTTTATGTAAGCAACTTTTTGCCCAGTAAATTACCTGTTAAAATATTATTTATGTTTACAGATAATGGGCTGAAATTGAAACGGAACTTACACACCGTAAATATTTACAGACTTGTTATACTTTCGATGATGTTTCAATTAGTTCAGTCATTCAGAACCGAATAGCTTGTAAAATATAATGTCATTGAGTGCGGCTTTCAATGCTCCACGGCTACTACAGGCTCCATAACATGTAAAGTCTCATAACACCCACACAAACTCTAACTTACAGTGAACACGCATAGCCGCCTTGTTGTAGCGTAGTGTAGACTTATGCAACACATGTTCCGTTGCAAGTGCACTACTCATGCTTAGTATAGCCTTGTTGCAGAGTAATATTGATTCTTACTTACACAATCCATCTCGTAAGTATTATTCTTTAGATCCTACTTTTTCCTATGCTGAAGGGTTTTAAATGACATTAAAAATTCAGATAAGGTTTTTTTAGAATAGTTATGTTAATTTCAGCTGAAATTACTTATTAATCATATATACATCCTTTATGTAATTTTTTATTCTTATGTTCTCATTTTTTGATTATGTTACATTATTTACCTAAGACCTTACAGTTTTCTATAACCACGGTTTTAATTGTTTGTTCTTCCGTGTAAAAATTCTATGTATATACAGTGCATGGTTAATATTATATTCTTAAGACAGCTACACTAGCATCCACTTTTATATTGATCTGTTAGACATTCAATAGCTTGAGAAGGAGAAAGTTTAAATGTGAAAAATATCGGCATGACGTGATAAATTGTAAAGCGAGATGACATCGAATCGTTTCTCAAAGCGATTCTTTTTCATTTTGGCCTACATTTCTTCTGTATCCCTGTACGAAACTCAACTTGGTTTGGTGTGAGCGTTGAAATTCATACAACCCCATCCAATAATGTTACCTCATTTTTCTCCCGTTTAAAGTATGCAAAAATGTGTCAGTGTCAAGAAATGCATCCATCATCTGCAACAGAACTTTGTAGCTAAATTTTCCTTACTGATGTGAGCATAGTATAGAAAGCGATATGATAATATAATACTTTTTATAGTAAAAAATGTGTGGTACTCATTTTCAATGAAACCTGTCAAGATATTATTATTTCATAATATTTGGTTGACTGAAGTGTCTGCATATTGTATATTACACTAGAAGAGTATATGCCAGATACTGCAGTAGGGGAATGTGAGATTCACACGTGCATCAGGCAGTAGCGTACTAGAGTGTGTATTATGCATAATGATTAATAAAGAACCTAACTATTTGGTATCATTCACATTCTTCTCTTATTTTAAAAATGGAAGGTTTTATTGAAGCACTCCAAAATAAATGAGTTCAAAGTATTCTCTCATTTAATTTGTCAGGAATTTTTGGAATTCACATTTTTTTAAACAGCGTTTCTGAAGAACTCATTATTTTTGACTTTGTGAACGTTTGCAATGAGAAGTAAGAAATTTAAGGGAAAGGTTAGAATAAGATACGCGAATGATTGCATGTAAATTGTTGAAACAGTGCCACAGATTTAGTTCATGCAGACATAAATAGCAAGTGAAATAAAATTGTATTTTTTGTTAACTGAAGCATAACATTAAGCTAGTACTTTGATAATAAGTGATCAAATAAACTATTTAATTAAATTTATTGAAATTTGTTATTTGAATAAAGCATGATTAAAACAAATTGAATTGTTACAACGCAGTATTATACTTGAATCGCTCTGTATGCCACCCACAAATAATTGTGTTCAATATTAATTGGTTATTACATTCAGTTGCAATATAGTTGCAAATAAGGTTACAAATGTGACAGTTCACTGCATTATTATTATGTAAATGGCGAGTGAAATTTGCCGATCTAGGAGTCAAAAGTGCAACTGACATTTGTAGTTTTCCGTTCCTTTGACATTCGTGGAATTTAGGTACACTTTTGATGTTACATTAACAAAGTCAAGTGCAAATCAAAGAAAAATTATTAGCTGCCAACTTATGATCTTGAACCTTCCATAATTAATTATATTGCCAGAATATAGATCGTATATTATGCTAGTTATTAAGGGGTGGTTCATACTTGTAATGTAAATCCTGCGACGAAATTTTAACAGAGCGGAAAGTCTATGGGTTGTACAACCGTTGTATATCTTCATGCGTTTAGATAAGGAAATCAAATTCTAAATGAAATAGCATATTTCGAAACTGTTTCAGAAATTGCATGTGATCCGATAAAATAGAGAACAAATTTGCAGCGGCCTTTAGACCATGTTTTTGCACGTTTTCCTAATTAATTAAGAATAAAATTAAAAACTTATCATCAGCAATGTAATTCCCTACTATAGTTGAAATTTTTAATGGTAAAAGTTCAAATTTTGAATTTTCTCTTCCAAGATTGATAAAGAAAAACCCATAATAACGGTTTTCTTCTGAATTGACATATTATGACTTCTGAATCGTTCCCTGAAAAAGTATGCACCACCCCTTAAGCAAGCAAATATAGCACTAGACAGTAAGAAATGATGGAGTAGTAAAAAAAGAATCGAAAAAGAATTCATACTTTTCACAATCGATATATATATACATATATTTATATATAATAAAGTGCAGTTCAACATAAAGAGAAAATTGTAGAATTCTTTGAAACAAAGACGCGGATAATCTCATTTACTCGATGTGAATATCATTTGAAAGTGATGAACAGTTAGACCTTGAAATTCGGATCAGTGAATCCAGATTTATATTGTAGAGACTAGCGGTAGCCCGTTCATTACATGAACGCATTTTCATTGCAATCACAGCAATCTGCAATATGTATTACCGCGCCATTATACACTTGCGCTTTTAATCTATAGTATGGGATAGTATGGGATATTTCCATGTTCTGCTACATGACTATTAATAATGTAGAGTGAGGTTATTTTTGAGACTGGCTGTAATACCCAGATTCCGCAAGAAAGAAAGAAAGTAAGGGAGAGTAACGACGTTATTTCTGTAGTGGAGTTAATACCTAAATAAACTTTTTAACTGAAAGCTAATATAATTTACTATTTGTCTATATAATAATATATTGCTGCTGCAGCATATATCTCAAAATAAAATTGTATAAAAACTGACCTTCGAATAAATGACGATAGTCTGCCGTCTCTAGGGTACAACAAAATTTTAAGTAGCTATACGTTACTTATCGTATTTAGTTAGTGTCACAGGCTAACAATGTCGGAATCGTAAAGTAGCAGTGTAGAAATGTCTATCCTATCCTACCATAATAAAATCAAAACGAACTGTATCAACTGTAAAAAACATTGTGTCATGTAGCTTCGCTGATTGGAATTTATAAAAGAGCTGACTACAGTTAAATGGTCCCATTCAGTAGAATTTTTGCAGTCCTCTTTAATTATCCTTTAATTATCCAGGAGCAAAGTCCCATCCAATAACACAAAGGTTAAATGTACCCAAAAGCAATTCAATATCTACCTACGTAAATATTCTCATAAACAACCATAGAATAAAAACAATTGCGTTGTTCGCCAGGTAGTAGCAGTAATTAGTCGCAACAAATTGTGCGTTCTTATCGTATGATGTATGACAGATGAAACAATACTAACAATACATTAATTGTAATGAATCTTGAATGTAGGGCATGGGAGGAAAATTACAGCTATTTTTAGAAACTTAATTTTGGAAGAATGTGAATAAGAGATTTAGATAAAAGATTCTTAATTTTAAAGGAGAGCAAAATTAAAGGTAGCGTGATTACAGATAGAATTTCAATTACCTACAGTGCACATGTTTACATTTACTGCAATGTAACCCCACACTGATTGATTCGTTTATTCCTTTGACCGTAAGTAAACTTTAATTTTGATTTCTGTTGGTAATTAATTGAAATGAAGAATAAAAGACGAGTCGACAAAATCGAATCACATAAAAGACATGTAAAATTGAAAGGGATGCCACGCAAATGCGGACAATGTTCAAGGAGAATAGAAACTTCAAACAAAAGAATCTATAGTATTAAGTATTTAATTTCCTATTATGGCGCTCCAACTCCAATCTCGACAAACTTTTCAATTCTCTCACAAATACTTCAGCCAAACAATGATGAGCATTCTGACTTGTAAGCAATACGACATAAAGTCAAGGAGAAAGGGAATACGTAGGCAATTTTATTTCTGTAACCCAAAAGAAAAGATTTGCTGATACGTATAAAACTTTACAGGTTGAGTAGTTTATTTATACATTCCCATCTGACACTCTCTGTAAACTTCAAATGTCTAATAATTGTGGCTACTTTTATTATGACAAAATATTTATGTTCTTATACCATGTAAAGAGAAAGCAGTTAAAATAATTTAAAGTGACTTGTGTGCATGCAGCTGCAGCTGCCATTATTATATTGCCACACAATTTCTGTTTGTGCAAGTTGCTTTCGTTTCTCCCATTCGACCTGTTGAGTTTCATGGAATTAGACAGGGAAACTTTGTGTCTCTCTGGTGGAATTGGTTGGGTCTCGGGTGATGGTGGTTGTAACTGTAACTGTAAGATACACAATGCAACACCACAGCCATAATGTCGTCTGAACTTGAACTTGTTTCATATCCACAGTTAAGTTGTACATAGATGTTAGTTGCTACTGTATGTGATCGTATAAGTGCGATTTATGCATGTCTAGAGCCGGGAATGAATGTTTGTACATGTACTAAATAAAGTGGTAATCATAATTACAAAATAGGGTGTAAATAACCATCGTAGTTTCGTGGCATTTAAAACGGTGAAAATAAAGACGGTTCTTTTACGAAATAAAAATATTTCATTTTTACAATGTTTTTGTGCCGTTGGAATTCGTTAGACGCATGGTAGTGTACCATTGCGTCTCTCTGAGTCGTTGCTCCTATAACTTCAAACGTCGTCCACAGATTTCTAATTTAAATTTGAAGTTCGTGGATTCTACAGATATTCCTTGCTGTGTAAAAGTGGAACTTTTGTTCATATAGTTAGACTGACGAACGGACAGACAGACACACGGACAGAGTGTTCTTATACAGGCATATACTATGCTTAACAAGTAACATTCGTTACTTAATAATGAGGCTTTCCCTGTAGAATATTGTGGTTGTGTTTTGACAGTTCAGTGCTTTAGTAATTGTATACTACTTGCCAAAGTAAGTGCAGCAATAGAAGTAGCAGGGAATGAGTAGGTTGGCCACAGGATGAAAATGGCCATTAAGATAATGAGATGACTTTGCTACTTTGCTTATGGATATGGAATGAAAAACAGTTGCTACGCCACGTCTATCTTTTCACAGTTTAGGCTCTGTCTGATGCAGCAGATTTTTATGAACATTTCTACATCTCTCCAGATGGTTTAGAAAAGACTACTAATACTTAGCTAAATAATAGTAAATAAGTACTTACAGAACTTACAGTGGTTCATTCCATGCACACTAATTTTTAGTAGTAATTCTATAAAATCGATATTTCGATCTGAGGCTTTTCTGAGAGTTACCCAAGTCTTCCAGTGGTATGGAAGTACTTTTTATTTAACATTAAGTAGATTAAAAGTAAAGTTCGTCCAAGTTGGGAAACTGCACAACATACAACTTTTTTTGTCTGAGTTATAGACCTGTAAAGTTCTATACCTATAATATGTATGATACGTATAATAATATGTCTGTGGTTGCAAATAATTTCACAGTGTACTTGTGAATAAGTAGGTGAACTACAGGGTCTTTCATTAAAAAGTTTTCAGTATTAATACAATATTGCTTTAATTACAGATTTTCACTTGTAGCTATAATGTGCCCATGCTTTACTTCAACTAAAACACAATCCGTTTAGATACCTATTTGCCATTTCATTATTATTCCTTTAACAATTGAGATCTAAAAGGGGGATTTTCACTCTTATAAGTTTTCTTGTCGGGATGTGATAAATTTCATTTGCCGGACCGAAAATTACCTCCTCTGAACGTCAATTGAATGGGTCGTGGCGTAGAATGTAGGCAAAGCTTGGTTATTATTCGGACAGGAGTGAAATGATGAAAGCAGTGCAGGGGATAAGTCCCTGTGTCTATAGGTACATTAATTCTTGTGGCTGTTCAGTGTCAAGCCCTATAGAAGCGGGAGTAATAATGCGGTGGAAGTCAATATTTAAGCTGAGGTAAAAGAAAGTCAAGCGGATATATTCCCGGGAGCTTACATACTTATGTCATTCTGATGCTGCTCTCGAATGAACCTCGTCGTCATCTTCCTTGCAATATTCAATGCCTTTTAGCACTCTCGTGGGACCTCCCTTTGTGCAACTATGTACATTCACATCCGCACACACAACACATACTCTTCCTCCATGTTAAATAAAATATTTCTCTGTGGCGTCATGCCAAGCAATAAATACTCCGAGTCACCAATACAATTCAATCACAGATATGGTTCATTTTGATTGTTGCCCATGTCACTATACAGACGAGCCATACTCAAAATACTACTTGTACTATGTACACAACCTTCCTCATAGCTTTATTAGTATTGTGGCCCTGTAGATGTAATATGTCGTAATAGAATGAAAAGAAGTAAAATGACAGCAGCTCAGCATATAAAACTTTTCCATTCCTAATTATGTAGTCTTGGCGTCTACTACATATGTATGTACTGGCTATGATACATTAATAAATACTGTTGGTTGGAGGAATAATAAAAGTTGAACCAACTGTATTGTAAAATAGAGGAAATTTAATCCTTTTGAAACTGAAGGAGGAATTTCATACACATACGAACGAGGAAATAAGCATAATGTGGATAGACGCAGACATTTTCAAACGAACCCCACTTTATAATATTAAAAGCTTAAAACATCAATCAAAGCACAAGACATGGTACATGCAATCGTATATTTATAACTACAGTATATAGGAAATGAATTTGTTTACATGTTGTAAGTAATAATGGTTAGATTCTTAAGTCGAGTTTAAATTCCAAAAAACAAAAATGTTATTACAGGGAAGATAAGTTGAATGTAGGCTAAGATATATGGGTAATGGGTATACTGCAAGATGTATTACATAACAAAAAGGTAACTGGAAACTCTGTGTAGTATAATATAGGTCTAGCGTGACAAGTGAAGATGGGTTCTACAAATAAAACGGAGTTTGTGTATAGAGTGAAAGCAAATAAAAAAATAAGTAGGGTCTGGAAATTCACGAGTAGAGTTCAAAGGTATGTATAAACAGCAAAAATTTCACTTTGTGATTTCTGAAGTTGATCTCGTTCTCATTTATATTGGATAAATAAAAATGTACTTTTGCCCTCAACTGAAATGAGATGTAGTAAGCAACAGCGAAGTATAAATACTCTTTGAACAAGTAAATAAACATGATGCTCCCAATGTTTTCATTCCGACCACTCGACTCAAACGGCAATTTGAAATAAAATCCACAAAATATTTTTATGCGCAGTTTCACATGACGTGGTAAACGGATGAAATGCTATAAATGGAAAAAATTCAGGACGTGGAAGTATTTCTAAAATTCTATTAACATTATTTATGCCTAACATACCGTCAGGAGAAAGTAATTTAAACATTTAAAATATTACGCATACCTCTACTAAATTCAACTAAGACAGTTTAATGCAGCTATGCGTCACCAAATGACAAATGGGGCATATTTAAAAAATCTATAGATAATTATTTAAACAAAAATGTGTTTCTGTTTGTAACTCCGTTTGTACGTCATTCATGAACGTATTTATAGTTTAGTATTTGTTCAATTTGTCTGTTAAATAAATTAGCTTTTGGGTTGAAAAAAATTATTGTGTGGAAAGTGAAACCCTGAAGAACTGCACATTCTGACATGGTACAAGTTCTGGTATTTGTAGTGGCAGGGATGTGATGTGAGTGCAGAGTCTGCAGAGTGCAGTATTTGTGTTGTAGAAAGTGATCTCGGATATATTATATAATATTTACTTTCCCCAGCAGAGTGGAGTGAGTTGTGCTTTTCCTTCTTCCTTGAAAAGTCAAAGAACACAAACATTCCACTTCACAAGTACAGCATGTACGTGTTTTTATTTTATTTCCATGTACTTTGAACCACACACAGTGCACTGCGAGTCAGTCTTTCTTCAACAGGGCAAATCTATGTAGGTCCCTATAAACCTCCTGCACAGGTTACACGCATAAGTCTTTCTGTCGTTGACATTTCCACTGTGATGTTCTAAGGGTAGGCGTAATAAAGCTACACAGATAAAAATTTTCTCTTAAAATGAAAACTGGTAACATTATAATTACTCTGCAGACTGGTACATCATACGTACGCTTTCATCATTAGGACTTGCTGTTCGAAATATTCATAGTTGAGAATCCTTATCAGTAAGCAGTTGAAAGGAAATGGGTCGGTGTATAGCTTTGAAAACTTCTTCCTCTGTCTCCTTCCTCGTATAGATTCTATTGTTAGAAGTACATTTACACTTGTACATAATAATACAGAGGACTGGATGGATGAAACACTTTCACTTGTCCCGCACAGACTGCGGATGTAGGTTGTGTCTTGTGCGTGGTATATAGACCTCACTTGAGAATGGAAGGCCGACGATGCAGAAGAGGTGCAGTTGACGTAGATAGACAGACAGACAGGAGGAACCATCGACCTTGACAGAGATCTCTTTCTTTCTTTCCATTATTCTTCTATGCCCACATTATATTTATTCTATACGAGGCAAATGACTCCGACATTGCACGCCAACACCGTACTCTTGTTCTCTGCAAAATCTATTGTGTTTCCATGTTATGCTACATCATGTACAGCTCTTTCTTGTATTTTCTTATATAGACCTTTCTAACTGAGAACTCGCTATGAAACCAGATAAAACCTTAAGAGATTATCTTTATAAACACTTGGTTGATTGAACTGAAAGTTCAGTTCACTGTATCTTAAATTTATGCGGAGCTTCCCGAGAAGAATGCTCTCCAAGCTCTTTTTATTCAAATTTAATAAGAAATTCTCCGAAGAAATGACTTTAACTAATTTTACTAAAATTATTTGCCTCAAACAAATTGGTTATTCACGCTGAGTGCACCAGGTGGTATGCCCAACACTATTCGCTTACATTTTAAACAACTCTGGAGAAGTTTTATTTACCAAAAGTCTAGTTTTGCGAATGGATTAATAAATACCTAATCAGGGAACCACTGTCAAGGACAAGCAGGACAAGCACGTACCCGGTTGGTGGGGTCTTAGAATATATGATCTTCAACTAGATATTTTAGTGATTTAAAAAAGAATGTTTCTAATAACAAAACATAATGTAAAAATACGTATAAATTGCTACTTTAGACAAGATGTACCTTGCACCTCTCAGGTGTAGTCTAAAATCGGTATCATTAAATTGGAAATTAATATGCATAGCGATTATTTATTCGCGAATACGTACTGTGAGGGCAAACTGTGCAAGACGAAGAGGTGGGGGAATCCTAGCCAGGCCACCAAAGGGCTTCAGACACAGACGGTGGCCAGACGGTGGCGTTTGGTTTGACAGCCTTATTTGGATTAGAAATTTAAGGAAGCAAGAATTTTCCCTTATGATCTGGCAACAAATGGAGAAAAATTGTACGAATATGGTAGACATGTTTTAAAATGTTCCCCTGACCTGTCATGGTTTGTTACGATAGGGGAGACTCACCTCGGTTGGGAAAATGCCTCGGTTGGGAAAAAGCTAATATTTTGAGAAGTACTTGGTATTTAATGCTGAAATTTTGTATGTAAGTTTATACTGTTATGACGCAAT
>JABASD010006468.1:0-10173 GCA_019776165.1 Pogonognathellus flavescens | reverse complement strand
AAAAATAATACTTGCATCCTGGAAAATCATCATTCATAATAGAAAAATAGCTAAAACATCCCAACCTCATAACAGTTTTGTTATAACTTTTAACAAGTAAAGTTTACTAAAGTAATGTTTCCATTTGTAGGTATATAATTTATAGTGATTTATAATAATTACGACATGACAATAATGGAAAAGAATCCCAACGGTCGCGGTCAGAGCAGTTTCACATTGTTTGTGCGTCCAGGTTTCCCACATATAATTAATGTGGGATGTAGTATGTAGCGTTGCAATAAAAGTGTAGCATGACTTTTATTAGGTAGAATTAGAGATCCTTTTGGGAATAATATGGTATTTGGTATGTAATGTAATGTATGTGAAAATCACGGGTTGTGTACAAAGTTTAGCGCAGTAATAGCTACAGCACTCATTGCAACTGTAAACTGTACACAGCCTTTACTAATCCCAAGGCGTGAGTTCACAAATACCTGTAAAGCCAATTAAACACTTATTTTATAAAATTATTCAATCAAGCCTACATTAGTAAACATTAAACATACTATTATATTACCGTACCAAAGTACAAAGAGAACATATGTATGTACACGTTGTGGATTTAATGCATACTATAATGTATGTACAAACTAAAATCCTAAAACTGTTTTATATGATATTGTGTTATGGTAATCTTGTGTCATTCAGGAGTCATTGAAGTCATTATGAACCGGTGTTTGACTGCTGTGCTCCGTGCTGTATCATCCAAGGACAATTACTGTAGTAAAGATTGTAATCATAGTACTCAGTATTGTAGTATCCCCAACTCTTGCATATTTCTGCAGATTAAGATTGCATAACATTAGGTATGCAGAAATATGCCTACATTTATCGCTTTTGCTATTTACCTTGCATTTTGTATTGTGCATATAGCGTAGTGTAGGCTTATACAACACATGTTCCGTTGCAAGTGCACTACTCATTTGTGCATAGTGTTTCCATATAGAGGTATAGTATGTGTACCTGTTTACCTAGGTACTGTACTAAATGTACAACTTTACTTACAATACAATTATATAGTACAAAGTACAAGTCCCTTTACAGTGGCACTTACTTGTAACCTTTTTTATAGACAGGTACTACTATATAAATGTTTGATTAAGTATGCAATTATGTAAAGTGTATCTAATCATTTAACATTTAATGTCCTTGAACTGTTGTTAGTTATCTCACCTACTTTGTTTTATTGTATTTGTATGTGCTTCCAGTTCCAGTCCAGTCTTCCCACCAACACTCAGATCTCAAGGTTACGAGTTAAACTTATTCGAGCACATAATTTGACTGCAACAGGCAATGACAGTGCAAAAGGAAGAAATATACAGATACTAGTATACTAGGAGTTCCATTTCAGTTCTTTTGATTCGAAGAACGTAAAAACAAATAAGATTCAGTAAGGAGCAAACGAACGAAAGGTTCCGGTATACCACATTCTACTGCGGCATCACGGTCACGTCTCAAGTTGTATAGTTATTGAGCAAAAATTCTTGTAGTTCTGCAATTCTGAGACGGGCTTAAAAAATCAATCTCATTTCACGTAGAAACTATATCTTTCAATCAAAAATGGCAAGTTCTTAAGTGCACTTGTACTGTACTCTGTACTGTATTACTGTAGTAATAAAACGTATATTACCGGTATGCATGCTCTTAATATTTCTGTGTACATGTACCATTTTCTCTTTTGAACAGGAAAACCAAAGATTGGACGTAATTATATTTGGAGCTACTGGATTTACCGGAAAGTATGTTGTTGAAACAATGGCTAAATTTGTTAAAGCTATGGTAAACAACCCTAATTCGGATTCAAAAGGGAAAGATAAAGACAGCAATAAATCAAAGCAGTTCTGTTGGGGTGTAGCTGGAAGATCCATGGATAAGTTGAGCAATGTTCTTGACACTGTCAAAAGTAATACAGGTAAAGTTACAGCATTTACATTTTGTGCTTAAAAATCGAAATAATCTAACTTATATAATATATTTAACTATAAATATAGACATAACTACAGTTTGATTAATGAAACATAGAAATCGAAGTAGAATTTGGAGAAACTTAAGGAAAAGATATACATGTAGACATGGTTAATTAATAGAGAGACATATTTAAGCAACGACAAAGTACGGATTTTGAAGGATGTTATTTATCTTGTTCCGGACTTTTTTGTCTGATTTATAGAGTTGGTTTAATAAACCAACTATTGATGGTATACACGATGATTATAAATATGAGTATTTTGCCATTCTTTCATGAAACGTAAATGATTACTTTTTATTACGCTACGATAACTATGATTACCTACATACTCTTAAAATCAGTACCGATTACCGAATAAATTGCTGTTGAGTTGTATGCAAATCTTTATGAATTGAATTCATTGAATCTACAAGCATTGACACCAAATTGTCATATTGTGTGAGCTTTGTTATGTAATTCATTGTAAATCTGCGAATTTTGTACAGGATATGATATAAAACTTGTCCAGACGTTTAAAGCTGATACGGAGGACATAGCATCCTTAAAGGCTATAGCGGCTAAATGCAAAGTTTTGCTGAACTGTGTCGGACCTTACAGATTCTCTGGAGAAAATGTTGTACGTGCGTGTGTCGAAGAAGGAACTAATTATGTAGATGTGTCTGGTGGTATGCATTTTCATTTATTCCTATCTTAATTATGCAGATTACCACTAATACCTATACATAGCTGAAAATATAATATCATGTTTTAGAACCAGAGTTTCTCGAAAATATTCAATTGAAGTACCACGATAAAGCGGAGAAAAGTGGAATATACATTATTGGCTCTTGTGGGTTTGACAGCATCCCAGTGGATTTGGGTGTTACAGTCCTTCAAAAAATATTCAGCAGTAAGTCATCAAATGAAATTATGATGATGAGATGAAGTGACATGATTTCCATGCAAAGGGGACTTATTTACTGGCGAATAGTTTATAATGAAGGATTTTGATATTAGGTGATGGTGGAGAACTGAATAGTGTTGAGTCATTCATGGAAGTTGAAGGCGTACGTTTGGTTCCTATTTTGGTTTCAATACATTTTCTGATGTGAATTATGAACATAAATAATATTTTGATTTTATATCAATTACTAAGCTTTATGCCTTTTTAGAAAGGCAAAATTAACCATGCTACATGGTTGTCCGCTGTTCATGGTGTGGCTAATCATGGAAACCTACGTGAATTGAGGAAGGAACAGAAACAAAAATTTGGGAAGGACATACAATATTCTCATCGCCTAGAAAGAAAGTGAGATATATGCTAGCACACTTACAACAGTACTTGTTAATCAGTTTTGAAAAATACTGTCAATGATAGTGTCATGTTTAACTATAATAATAACTTGATTTTCTTCATTGTATTATGTAGGGTGCTTCCGTTTGTAAGTAAGAGGTTTGGAGGATACTATTTACCCTTTCCAGGATCGGATGCTTCAGTAGTCCGACGTACTCAATTGCATTTATACACTAACGAAAAAACTCGCCCCGTTCAAATTGGAGCTTACGTCAGGATGGGAAGCATTGTCAAAGCATATTTGATGATTTTTGCTGCTGTGATATTTGGCATTGTCGCCCAATTTAAATGGGGACAAAATTTCCTTGACAAGGTGATTTTTTTCTTAAGTACCTGTACATATTGTAATGATGATATATTAGGGATTTGCTCATGTATATATAAATTGCGAAATATAGTGGGCTTCCTGTATCACATTCGGCCTTGTGACACGCGAAGGACCGAAAGACCACGAAATGAAGAACCTAAAATTTACATTCTATCTCGTTGGTCAAGGTTGGGACAAAAAGTCGTCGCAGCCAGAAGCCAAGCGTCCAGACGATCCAAACATGACTAGGATACTCACGGTATGTCACTTACTACTATTTATTTTTACTAATGCATTATATACGTATTATATTACCAACCCTATAAAAGTGAGCTTGTAATCTATGATACTTTAACCTTAAAATCACAATTATAGGTGAAAGGAACTAATCCTGGTTACGGTGCTACTTGCACTATGATGGTCCTATCTGCATTAACGATTCTGAACGAACGTAAAAATATGCCCGCAAAAGGAGGTGTGTACACTCCGGGAGCTGCCTTTGGAAAAACAACTCTATCTGAAAAATTGCATGAAAATGGTGTAACATTTGAAACGGCTTAATCAACTGTGGAACCGATTTCATAAGGAAATTGTACTAAAACTATACTCACACGAAAATAGAAGCGTTAGTGTTTCATAATTTAATATGAATGTCAAAATTTAAACTTCCAGAAATATTTTTGAGGAAAATGTTACATAAGTAAATAAGTGTTAAAAATTGATAATGGTTGGTTATTTACAAAATTAACAATAAGTCTTGTGATAACTGTCCTATGGCTGTTCTTGTCGGTTTACCCCTTAATAAATTTTCCACGAAATTGTAACAAATTGAACTTATTCCCGTCTTCTTTATGTTTTTTTCCGCTTTCTAATCTAATTTCATTCATATTTCATGAAATGACACAATATGCATAAATCGACGTGTGCTGTTGTCAAAATCAAGGCTTCAATCAGTGACTAAAAGAAACACTTGGTTCGACATTTATATTTATAGAAGTGTAAGTAATCAAATCATTTAATCATACATTATAGTAATTACTATTTTTGTTTGATTGACTCGTATCAGTCTCAAGTCTATGTAGTTTACACGACTCACTGGACTGTGGACTCACAGCCATGCAGACACACACAGTGTCTCAAGTTCTCAAATCTCGGTGTCTCAATTTGTCACAATCACTCGCACAGAGCAGTACCGCTGTACACCTATCGACGTCATCAATCTCAGAACTCCCCAATCGCTGTTCAATTTCCAGAATCCGCTCTACCTATAGTATTAGTCTAGGGCCTTGGACACACACAGTGTCTCAAGTTCTCAAATCTCGGTGTCTCAATTTGTCACAATCACACATAATGCATTTTTTGGCTTGGGCTTTGAGACTTTCTGTCTCATTGTCGTTCTAAAAGATTAGATTTTGGGAAGGTACAAGTGATGTTAATATCGCATACCTTGGGCCATCTATTTCAATGAAATTGAAGAAGAAAAATAATCCTTGAGCGCGAAATGGGGTCTACAATTGAGGAAGTACATGCCGGCCTATTGCACTGCAGTTGCAGCTTGCCTGTTCATTTCCTTGCTACGAAAACCATGACAAAAAAGCTGAGTTTCCTGAGTTCCACACAGCAGCAGCACTGACTCGTTCACACACACAATAGTCGACATCCTATCTTTATTGCTTTGCTGCGTCTCACTATTGAGTTGCCAATTTGCCATCCATGTTTTCCTGGAATAGGAAATGTGTAGTGTACAGGCACACACTCATACAGTAGACCTGACAAATCTGATTTTGGGTTTTGGAGTTTGTACAGAGCGACTCATTGCAAAATGTGTAAATCAGAGAAAATGGTACTATGAATCATAGTCTGCAGATTTGATCATGATTACTATTTGGTGCGCAATTATTAACTATTGTTATAAACAGAAAACAACCGCAGCAGTAGTCATATGTAATGTACCTGTGTATTCATTTTGATAATCATTAATTTATATGAGAATAACAAGAAAACATTTCTACTCATAATTTATTAATTGACGTTCCACCTCTTTTCAATGAAAACATTATGCTTTATTAAAGATAAAATGAGTGCAGATGTAAAATTACTTAAAAAGTGGATTAAATACTGGCTTTTGGTGATTGCTCCGAAATTAAAAGGTTTTGTCACGTACTGTTTCATAGTATGGTCAATTGTAATTGTGACATTATATGCATGGAAAACAAAAGTGGTCAATTAAAGTTATTTAATTTTGGGGTTCATACGAGTCCTTCATCGCCAGAGCTCATGCCACAAAAATTAAATTCGTGTGCATTATACATTTTCATGATACTTAATTCGGATATTTGATTTTTCGGTCTCAAACACTAAATATTCATCTTCAAGTTTATAAATAACCAAGGTTTATTTTGTTTTTTAAATTGCTTTTTTTAATTTTTTCCCCCTGCATCTGCGTTTCTGCAGGGCGCACGAACACTAACTGAAGTGGCATTAATGTTATAAAAGTTATAATCTCAGTTTGAGATTTCCTTTACTGCAGTCTTTTGTCTCTCCATGATAAAAGTTCTGAGACATCCTGTACTTTTATGCTAGGCTGCGATGTCCTTTACAAGCATTGCTTTGCTACCACACACACTACAACATCAACACAGACGAACACACGAAGGACCCGCAGACACACTGAAACATCTCATATTTACTTGTTTTTGTTCATTTCAGTTCTCTGGAATCTTCTTCTGTAAATAAGGTTGAAAGTTGAAGGTGAGCAGAATTATTGTGTTCTTTGTTTTACTCAAAAATAAAATTTATTTCATAATAAATTAGGACTCACATTAATTGCAATTAAAAAGGTTTAACAATTGTAAAGTAAATTACGGAACAACACGAGACAAATCGCATGCCGATTTCCGTGCTGACTGCCATTTCTTATTTCTAGATGCATTTAGATAAGGCGGTACACTTAACCAAAGCTACAAAATATACGGATTAAAATATTGATCCGCGTGTGAAACACTAAGTTCCGGGTTTAATTTTTAGTAAATTATTAAATCATCGTTTGAAGTAAGTTGTAAACCCTTCACGAACAGTTGTTTGCAAGAAAGTGTTAAAATTGGTGTTAGATTAGTAGTTAGTGAGGATTATAATTATTTTCATAGTTATATCATGTATGTATATTGCATACAATGTATAGGGTTTCATAAAATCAGAAAATTCGTTTGTAGAATTGAATTAGCACTTAATTTATATTTGGAAAAATAATATATGCTTTTAATGTAGGGTTTTTGTTGTTAAAATAGTGTATTCTCCTTCACTGGATGATTATGTTAAATAATTTCTTTGTGTCAATCAGATGATTCAGAAATGGAAATGACTCCCCCATAAAAACAAGTCATATCATTGTTTTATTGTATTGCGAATGACAGCAATCATAATAATGTGAAATTAGGCTTTTCATAAATAGGAATCTAACCGAGGTTTTTGCAGGGTCAAATTAAAACAAATTATCATGCATAGAATTATCGTATTCCATCCAGTACATTCTTTTGTGTCTGATTAACTCTTCTGGTACCTAGTTTATTTTCAAAACAACTAAAGATAGGTCAATATTTTTGTCATTATGCTAGATATAAAACTTGACTTATTGACTTGACGCATTGTTTCCCCTCAACGACAGAACAGCTGAAAATTTTATTACCGTATTAAAACAAAAACTTTTAGTCATATTTTTTTCATTTATGTTAGTTCAGGTACTTCACGCATTATTTGCCCATTATTACTAAAGCAGAAAAAAGGTTTAAGTTAAAATTTCATTAAGGCATTTGTATAATTAAGGAAGGATTAAATAATAACTTTTATTTGAAACTTCCTTTAATGAAAGAATGCATATTCAACTTACAAAACGTATAACTTTCCGATACGTCCTTTAACTGTTATGATTTAGGATATATAGTATATTAGATCGATGAGAAGAGACTATAAATATAATATATATCGTGAAAAAATCATAATCATTAATTTAAGGTGGTTGTAATGGTTAAAGACACTAAGTAGTGTAGTGATATAAGTTAAATGATGGGTTTATTAAGTTTATTTATTTTTGGTTTGATTTTTTTAAAGGTCGGTAGTTTATAATTCACACATTTTAATACATCTATAAAATGGATCAAGAAAAATTGGCTCGGATACAAGCTCAAGTTCGAATTGGTGGAAAGGGAACAGCACGTCGTAAGAAGAAGGTTGTACACAGAAGTGCCACCACAGATGACAAAAAGTTACAGTCGACCCTGAAAAAACTTGCTGTTAGCACTATTCCCGGAATAGAAGAGGTAAATTCGTGAATATCAGTGTGTTGTGTAAATGTCAAAAAAAATTCCCCTTGTGTGAAATGAAATCTAAATCAACTTATGTTTTTATACAGGTTAATATGATAAAAGATGACGGAACTGTAATTCATTTCAACAATCCGAAAGTTCAAGCATCTTTGGGGTCGAATGTCTTTGCAGTAACAGGCCACGGCGAGCATAAGGGTAAGAAAAACAAAAGCACTATTACGCGTTCATTTTTGGTTGAAAGGCTTATTTAATTTTTAACTACGTTTAAATTCTAGGGTGTACTAAATACCTATATAATGACATAATGAATGTGAACTGTTATTGAGTTTGTGACTCAAGTAAATTTAGGAGACCTAGCCTAGCCTTTAAAATAAAGGATTTGGCTTTCTCCAATTAGCTAGTTTTAGTCAGGAACCATTGTAAAGAATTTGTTCAGTGATGCAACATTTTAGTGATCATGTTTCAATGTTCATTGTTTCAATGTTGTAAGCTTGAAATGTGTAAGAAATCATAAACGCCTGAGTACGATCACAGAGAAGTATAAATTACAAAATAACGTAAATTGTTTAATTTTGTTCAGTTTTATCAAATTATCAGTATTTACAAAGAAATAACTCCACGTTCTTGCGTTTTTGGCGTTGCATTACAATTAGTATAGGTATTATTCTCTTTGAGCAGTGATGTAAGAAATGATGAGGTCATCTTCAATCTTAACATTAGCTTGTTCATTTGACTTTTCAAAAATTGAGTAAAAATGTCGCAAACAAGAAAACGATGATTTTGTTTGTTGTAAGTGAAATATTTATGAATGGTTCCGCAAATTAAAACATTAGGTTTCGGTTTGGGTTATAGAACAGTTATTAGTTATTTCACTGAATATGTGATTATCATAGAAATTGTATACCTATAAGATATTTGATTTACATTTATTTAGCTTTTCACAGATGACGGATTCTGAAACTCTTAGCATAACCGACAATATTATAATGTGTACCTACTAAACTAGTTTACTTACAATTATGTAGGTATATGTTATATGTAATTGAGTAATTGCGTCCTGTATGTTTCTGTTTATCTCTACAATAAATTGGTTTTATGATTTTGTAGAAGTTGCCGAAATGCTCCCTGCCATTTTGAGTCAGATGGGACCCGAAAGTCTTGAGCATGTAAAACGCTTCGCTTACACTGGACAACAACGATTTGGTCAAATGGCGGGACTCGGTGGAACAAAGGCTGACGCAGGTGAAGAAGGTGATGCAGATGAAAGTGAGGATGAAGACGTCCCGGATTTGGTATCTAATTTCGATGAGCCAAGTAAGGATGAGCTCAATGTGGCCAAAGTCACGGAAGCTGCGGATACTCCCTGAAAGTGTAAAAAATAACTAGTTGTTTCTTCTAAGGTTAATTTTCAACTGTGCAAATTAAAATTGGCCATTTTATAATTAATTTACAATTTACTGATTACTTCTTTATTTCAACACTTGCTATATAAATGATATATTATATAAATATTACAAAATCAGCAGAAGTATGATTACAATGCTATTTTCAATAAATGGCTTGGATTGAGCGAATGAGAGGATCGATCAAAGTCAAAGTTAGGAAGAATGGTACATCGGGTTGTTGGTGACAATCGATTGTCGATTAATTTTGCTGGTCGTTGCACTAATGAATGTTGAATATATGTGAAAGCTGTTGTCTTCTACCACACTTATGTAATAAAATGGGCAGTTGTTTGTTCAGTAGCACTTTCTATTCTCACCCCGTGTCTAAAACCACGTAGGATTTATATACATGCATCTTTGGAGATTTTATTATGCAACAAATATGTTACAGTGCCTTACATAAAACGTGCAAAGCGGGTATTAAATATGCACACAACAAGCAGTACCCACCCTGGAGGGTAAACCGTATTTGCATTTGCATACCTTGATATTAATACAACCATCTTTGTATCAATAGAGCATTTTTTATGAATCACTGCATAAAATTATTTCTTACCATATCCCATACATTCTTACCAGTAAGTTCATAATTTTTGAATACACACCTATTCTATGCAAGTAAATGTGTTGTTTTTGGGTATTACGCCATGAAAGAATGCTGTTATGTGTAGTTTGATTTGAATAATTGATAAAAAATTCAAGTATTAATGTAGCTTTAGAATCGTAATTTCTATATTAAATGATCTTCTTACACAAAT
>JABASD010006467.1:0-10174 GCA_019776165.1 Pogonognathellus flavescens | reverse complement strand
TTTGGGTTGGGTTGGGTTGGCATTACGATTCTAGCACTGGGTTTTGGGTTGGGTTGGGTTGGGCTCTCAATGGGTCGAAATTGGGTTGGGTCGGAAAAAGCCAACCCAATCCGGCCTCTAGTAGGTAATATAAAATATGCACTGTATTTAAAAACGATTTAACAGAAAACATTTCGGAATAAGTCATAAAAATAAATTTCGCATTTACTGAAACATTCGGACAATTACAGAATAAACATGCGATTCAATATGTAAATGTAAACAATTCATTGAACATTAGGTTATAATTTCTACCGATAAATTGTAAACACTAATGAAAAGATACTTTTTCATTTGTAAAAGACGAAACTGAAATACATTAATTTATTGCTTTAACTATGAAATTGCTGCTATTATATTGAATCAAAATATTGGCTACTATTGTGTTTGCAATTAGCAATAGCTGAAATCATAATAATCATCTGCTCTCTTAATTACTACTACAGGACACAGGATATAAACCTAATTTGAAATCAAACAACAGAAAAATCTATATTAATTTCTTTCAATTAAAAATTGGCAACAATTGCTCTAGGTTTACATGAAATGAATGTAGCTGTTTACCACAGTTCAATTTAATGCATTGTCAATATAAGTATGGATAAAGAATTCTGAAAATTTCCTATAGACTAACTTCGTCTTCTTAACCGAAAAAGACGATGCATGCTCTTTTGCTCGTCTATTACATTTACAAAGGCAGTTGATTCAGAGTTACTTTAAATATATCTCGATTTCGAATTCCGCAAACCTGCATTGGACTTAATGCTAACAATAAACAAAACATATAGATATTGATCAATACGAAATTAAATAATTACTTGTCTTATATTATATTCCTTCCTGCAATAGTTATAATAACCAGAGGAATCACAAAAAATATTAACCGACAGATGGAAAATATAGTATTTTAAAACTCTCTTCTCTTAAAGTCGGACCGCTTCTTTTTATTGTGTTCATTGTGAGCTGTTTTTTGCCGGCGATTTTGCAAAACTTCTTTTTCCTGTCCTTGACCTTTTCCGCGACCTGTAAATAGTCAATTACATTTATTACCCACCTAAGATTTCAGTTCATTGATATTACATTTTTGTACGGTCAATTTCTTACCAACGACATCCTTTTGTCTTTCTGGTGGGTTACCCCTTCGCTGTTGGTTGTAAGCTTGCTTTTCTTCTCTTCTACGTTCATACTGAGCTCTTAATACAGCTGGATCCTCCACAAAATTTTCGAAATTTTTTGCAGGTTTTTGTTCCTCCATCTGCCATTCGTTTGTTCCATTCTCTTGCCCCTCATTTCCTTCATTCTTCTTTCGATTGAGCGGATTGAAAAGTAAGTTGTCGGGCTCAGTCATTCCCACTCCAACTTCGTCGTAAGTGTCATCGTATTCGTCGTCATACTCCACGTCTTCTCTATACGATGGCAGAAGACTTTCATCTAAGTATCTATTAGTAATACTATCCTGGTCAACTACTTTTGGCATGTTTTTCGTTTTGGAAATCTGACTCTCCAAGTTTTCAAAAATTTTGCTTTTAAGTTCCTGTTTGTCTCCGTCAAGAAATTGTGCTTCATCGCCAAATCCGTGACTTCTGCAATAAAATTATGATTTAGATCAGAGCATTAATGATAACCGATTTTAGTCAATTAATCAAAGTAACAAAAACTAGTCATGCTAACCTTTTTCCCGCATGAAACGATTCTTCAAAAACGCTTGGACCGTTTTCAAAAGCAATTGTAGCCGCATTAGACTGGAATCGAACTGGTAATTCATCTCTAACAGGATCTTCCTGAACCAAGATAGAGGGAATAGTTTGAGTCATTTGAGATTTAACATAAAGTTCACTCTTGTATTTTTCTAAACGTGGTGGCACAGATCCTTCTAGCAGCGCATTGATGGTAGTTTCAGTTTTGTAGCTGTAATGCTTTAAGACGGCCTGTACATTAAAAATATACATAAGGATTACCATTTTACCATTATAATAATAATAAGTACATACAAAGCGAATAGTTCTTATTTCTTACCTCTACATATGAGTCCGGCAAATCAGGCAATAAGTCTTTCACTTGGCTTATAAGGGACTGTAATTCTATACCGGTAACATCCAAGGAACACGCTCCTAATAATTGACGATCGAAATTTGCATCATATAGTGGATCAACCACTAGTTTCTCTACAGCGTATTCTTCTCCACATGCGAAAAAACATGATGAAATTGCATTGGCCAAATAGTCTATTCGTGTTGAATCTCTATAAATTGAAAATATATTTAATGAATATACGTATATACATTTACAACTCTAAAAATAAAACTACAGTAATAATGAGACTTACACAAATATTCCTCTACTATAAATGTCTTTCATGTCACTTTTGAATGGAAAGGCCTTCTCGTAATCATGTATTAGTACTTTTTCTTCCAGACAGGTCATTAACGTATCAAAAAATTGATCCAATCGAGGACTGTGTCAAACAGAATGAAACATTATTAGAAAATTGAAAGCAAAGGCTATTTATACTAATTAGTACGCTTTAATGTTTAAATAGTTTAATACTGATAAATATACTTACTCGTTTGAAGATACTACACTGAGAACGGTAGGACCAGCAAGTATCATTCGAAACAGACGGAGTGTGTAAGCCCTCAAAAGGTACACCTGGCTTTCCAATGAGGGCAAATTTTCCAGCACCTTGCCCCATGACTTCACATTGCTTTCATATGAATCTGCTAAGCTGAAAACAAAATCAGAACAATTAGTAGGTCTTAATTGCAAATATCCAAGTTATTAAACACTCAAGTTGTTATTGTTTTTACCTCAAAACAAAATTAGGATACTGATGAAAGTCCGAAGCTACTGAAGGATAAACTTTTAAAAATTTGTACATCGACACAACTGAATCGATCTGAAAAATTATAAAATCCTGAAACAGTCTCATATCCCACTCCGGGGTGATAGAATTCCTGTGAATTTTCGATTCCAGATCTCTCGTCATTTCTTTTGACTTTTCCATAAAAAGTGAAATGATAACTTTGATATTTGTCAGAAATCTAGGTTCGTTTTTTAAGACGTTTTCAACTAATTTCGGTAAAAGAGGGTTATCTGTGCCTTCATATAAAGCACACAAGTCTTGAATTTTGGGAATATCGAACAGAAAGTTGTCGTATAACAACGAAGCCCATACGGATGGAGAAATGTGATCCTCCTGGTAAAATAAAATTTGAATGTTTAAGTTGGTTTTGATAATATTGAATAATAATAAATATTATATATACATATTATATATATTACCTAAATATAATAAAAATATATTAGAAATCCATACCTTCGTTTCCTTGTATGTAGCAAGTCTCATATAAACCCTAAAAACTAGCTCATAGATTTCCCTATACAATGGTCCGATTACGTCATGGTTTTGGTATGCATTGAAATCTTCGTCATAAAATCGTGGAGCACGGATAAGAAATGATGACAACATGTTGTTGGATATCTCTGGACAGTAAACCATAACAGACCAAAATTGATGGTGTGGAATTTTTAGCAGCCATCGTAAATCGTCTTTAAATATTTCTATCAAGTCTTTCCATTGAGATAGAGCAGTTTCGTTATCTTCAATATCAGTCAGAGTCGGTAGATAAAACCGAACGCATTTAAAAGACATGGTCCATCTTTTGTGCTGAATATTTAGAAGAAAAAAACATTTCAGTAATTCAAGATTACGTACTTTCATTAAAATTAATTCACGATTAAAATTAATTTTTAATGAATGTTTTAAATATCGGTTTTGTCTTTAATCTACAAAATAACTTACCAAAGCAGGGAACTTTTTAATAGCTCCGGTTTCACTTTTGGTTTCTACAATACGAGTCTCCAAGGGCAAAAACTTGTTGGCATATTGAGTATCTTCAAATCTGTCCGAGTCTTTACCTTTACTACCCGCTGAACCGATGTTCGGTTTCGTTGTCCGAATAGACATTGTGGAAATTACTAAGTGTAAAGAAGATAAGTACACATAAACTGGTACCGGTAACAATGATGAGGAACGCAGATGATGGCACTCCTAAATCAGAAATATAAAGATGTATTCATATTATTTTTATTTATAATTTAAAACTTTCATTTCAAATGTTATCAGCCTTGGAATGATTATATTTGTTTACGTACAACAATAGTTATTGCACTTACAAGCAAAGTGAGTAAATAAATAAGTAATGAATGAAATGACAAACCTGCTGCTGGACTTGCTGATTGATGATGTTACTAATCTAATCTTCCAGTTCCAGCTTCAACTTCAAACACTTCAATTCAACTCAACGTCACACTTCCTGTTGGATGAGATGAAAGTGTCTTCCTGACATTCGGTTTCAGCGCGGATTTGGATGACTAATACACAGCAGTGTGTATCAACGCTGCAGATGGCAGCCCTTGGTAAATCAAACAATTAGTGGTACTTTAAATATCAACCAATTTATGTATTAACTATTAACTACAATTAAATGTACACATTTATTACGCTTTTGCACTTGTAGTCGTATCCTCAGTCCTCGTAGTCATCGATCTCCAGATTGTCCTAGACCTGTCAGTCCCGATTCCCGCAGGCCCGATCTAATCATGTCAAAAGGAATTTTACTTCATGTTAAAAACCCATAATAAAATATAATTTCACAAACCAGTAAGTAATAATGGTAGTTAGGCTAATTAGTGATTGATTAATTATAGATATCACATTTTTAACCATACATATAACTTTAGTGCATTTTGTAATTACAGACTGTCTGTCCTATAAAGTTATAACTGTATTGGTTCCTAATTGCAGAATGGAATTAGCAAAAATGCCCCACGCTCTACACTACGCTAACACTATCTGAAAACTTAATTAATTTTAATTGTAGTTACACTGCACTAGTAATCTACATTATAGTATAACTTGCCTAACGTATGTATATGGGGATAAACAGAACACACAGATATTAATGATTTCTATTTGCTTGAAGAAATTACTTATGTAACTTGTTTGTATGTGTATATGCCTAACTGTATTTCATGAACATAGCTTCATCATCCTCTTGAACCATGCTTCGTGCTTAATAATCCTCAAACGAATTCATATACCTAACTGAACAGATGATACACAGAGACAAGAGAACAGACAGATCAATTAGTAATTAGACCCTTTATTACACTAAAATACTATTTTAACTGTAGCTCAAGCAGTTATTTATTGCTACTCTATCTACAAGATTTATACACTCTATCTATAATTGAGTAGAGTTTAATAGAAAAATACGAAGCAATAATCAATAATAATAAAATAGCTATATACAGCCCGAACCGCATATTATTTCACTTCAATGAAAGTGAAGGTTCAATTAGGTTGCATGTCACCTGTAGCAAAAGTATTGGAAATCGTATCAAATTCAGTACACGCTTTGAATTGATTATTACTTTGTACTTAAGTGTACCTCCCTAGGCTTTATTGATTCTTGTCCAAACATAGCTCATAGGCTTAACTAACGCATTACAAAACTCTACAAAGAGTCACAAGACAAACTGTTCTGGTAGTACTGTAGTACCCTCGATATAACATATGGGATCGGTTTTACATTATTAATTTTTTTTAACTGTGGAAGGAGTCATAAAAATGTCTCTCACTGCGTACTGTACTTGCCTATAAACCAGAGACAAACTTGAGATTATTTCTCAAGTCTCTGGCTTGAGAAAGTGCTTAGCATTTATAGGCTACAATTTACATGCCCAAGTATACGGATGTTATACGAAATATTTCATAACTTCATGGTTATAGAAAGTTTAACTACCTATTAGGCATCTTCATAGTAAACCGCTGCATAATCTGCATAACATTATGGTGGACGGAAAATGATAAAGTGCTTGTACCAAATCCTGTTGAACCATTTACTTGTACACCAGAACATGTAGGTACTACCTATAGTATATGATCTAAAATCTAAACAACCATGAACAGTAAGTTAAGTAATCTAAGAGAAAATCGGCAATGAGTGATGACCTTTGGGCAGAAAATAGTTGGAAGGAATAACTCTTCAGGGGATTAGTAGATAGTTTGACAATTAGTAGTTTAGTAGTACCAGTACTTATAGCATTATATCATCAAGAACAGAAAGTTAGAAATGACAAGTCTCAAGACGGTATTTGCTGAGTGAACACATTTACAATAAATAACAATTTACAGCAGCCTCAGAAAGAGCCGTATCTGCATCCACTACAGTCACAACTGTCGAAGACTGTTTACAATAATTGCATCCTACAGATATCTGCAGAACGTGATATTATGACAAGTTCACAGGTTGTAAACTGAACTGTAAATTAAGCCAAATTGTACGTGAGTATTATATATATTGTCCTGTATAGAGAGTAGAGAGTCGTTGTCGCTTTCTTTTGTGTTCCTTGAGTTATTACAAGTGCGTAGCCCCTTTTCCACGTCTCATTCGTATAACATAAGGTCATACTTACTTAAATCGGTGGCATTATTATTACTGTACCTGTCCTGTCTGTCCTCGTCTGAATCTGAACCTTTCGACTGCCGTGTCGTTGTATAGCTTTTAGCATATCTTGCAAGAATTTCTATTTTGAAGATAGACGAGAAAAGTAAATGTACGCTTTATGCATAGGAGCTATATATTTACTATTTTAAAACACTTTATGTAGTTGACTGTGTAAATGGAGTGAAAAGTAAAAGCAGCTTCTTCCATTTCAATGTTGACAGCATTTCAAGATATAATCTGCTTAATATATACACAAACGGTTGTGTGATATACACAAACAGAGACACTGGATCCGGAATGCTTGCATGTTGCCTGTACATTAGGTATACCTAAGTAGTGGTGTCAGTAGTGTGTAAGAAAGATGCATTTGAATGAATATCAGCCTTTACTTTTACTACTGCTGTTATTTAATATCACTACACTACAAGGAAGAGTGGGAAATAGCGTAGACCCAAAAATAAATTTTGATAGTGTCTCATCTGGTTCGTTTGGTCTCCAGCAAGCTTTTACTCTCCTACACAGACAGTTTCAGTCTGCCGTTCTGTCAGGGAGTCTTAATTTCTGTCCAAGTCCCGGAGTTTGCTTCGTAGTAACTTTAGTTTTCTCGTGCAGCTTCGTCAGCTTCTCTTATACAACAGTCTCTCTTACAACATGACGTCGTCGTGAGTATTTCCCTGTTCGCACTGTTTCATCTGCCTTAGTATTAGCGTACTATTCTCGTATCACTACAGCTACGTCGACAAATGGGCTACAATGCTATTAGTAAACTAAAGTTGAATATTATATAAATTGGTGCACACAACACAAAACCTTAGTGAGAGCACATAATAGTTATCTTTCACATCTGCAACAGAATACTACAGCCAAAGGGATACACAAAATATTCTTCTGTTTGCATATTGCACTGTTATTCGTCAAGTCAATTCATACTACAGTTAATTTACGTTTATGCACATACACTCGTGCGTGCCTCTCCATCCCTCTTATAAATCAATTTCACATTGCAGCTTTGCATAGCTCTAATTGTGTCACGGTTTCATTCGATACACAGACGGAGAAGCCGAAAAGCTAGTGTTTTAACGTTTAATGTTTACCTGGATCATAAAACACACACGCTAAGCTGTAAAACTATTTCCATCATAATACTTGTGACGTTACATGAATTCCTGTGCTACCAGTTGGTAGCAAATGTTCATAACAATATTAAGTATGACTAACCAAAACAAACGATAAAAAATAAGTCGCGCTATACAGTTTGATTGTTTATCGGTGATAGTTATACTACTGACTTATTACTATTATACTAAAACTTCGCTTAGCTTAGGTAGTGGGTGTAGTGCATAAAAGTTTTATATGTTTAAGTGCAGCTAAGATTTCTGTGAAAATGGTAAGCAGTGAAGACAACAGCAGTAGCAGTCTGGAAATCAGCGATCAAGTCCAGAATGCAGTTGTTGTAATTGAAACGAGCACAGTGGGGTCTGTAGGACCTCCACCACCAAGATTACTCCCGCCGGTCCCACCTAAAAGCCCACGAGTCATGGCTTTTAAGCTTAGATACAAAAATCGGATCAAAACTAAATCTTCTCCAAAAGCAACAAGAATTCAGCAAAACAAATTGGTACCTACAACTGTTTTCACAACAGTCGAAGATATGGAAGAAAGCTATGCAAGAGTCTCTCCATTTTACGAAGATATCGATTCTCCGGATGATATTGAAATTGCTAGTCAAAACAAAGAAGTGTCTAAAGAAGAACCTACAGAACCACCTAAACAAGAAAAAACTGACATTGAAGATCAAGCTGACAAGGAAGCCGACAAAGAAGTAAAGTTAATCCTAGACAAGATTTCAAGTACAAACAGTATAAAAATTGAAGACAACGACAATTGTAGTTCAAAAGATGAAGATGAGTTTACAGAGCGGAACGAAGACACAAGTGCAAGCAGCAGTTGGGATTCGGATATGACAACCGAAAATGAAAATGGAATTGTCGTTGGAACAATGACAGTTACGCCTTTTCCTGCAAGTACTCATGCCACTGCTACGGCCAGCACAGTTCAATGTCCTCCACCACCACCAATTCCCCGCTTCCCGTATTCGGATCCAGAATTAGATTCCTCAAGTGCGAGCAACACAACAACATCTACATCCGATGAAGCCAAACACGTCTGTATTCATAAAGAAAAAATTAGAATCTACGACAGTGTACCTTTTTCTTCGTCTACGCACGCACTGAGTGCGAAGAGTTCCACACTCACCCGAGCTCTGCCTGTGAGACCGGATGCTGAAGGAAAAGGTGTCGAAGACGACGAGAACAGTTTTACAGATAGTTTGAGTGAAGAACACAATTACCAAAACATTATGATGGATTCAAAACACTCGTCCCATTTGTCCAGTTTTTTCAACAATCCTCCAGAGATAGGTAAAGACGCTGCTGTTAAGAACATAATTCACAGTGCCAATGGAGTTACAACTATTGAGCTGGATCCAACGAATCCAGCCCCTGTCATCCACGCGGTAATAAATCTTCCTCCCAGAAGAGCCAGCCTAATTAAGAAAAGGCGAAGAACAGAAGATTTGTCTTACCAAAAGTCCTCTCGTTTAAGTCAGATGATGATGGCTGACTACAAAGCAGGCGGCATTGATCGTCCTGGAGGCTCCAGCTCTACCACCGGCAGTATTCTCAGTTTAGGAAAAAGCAATAGTAACAAAATTGGTAGCAAAGCATTAGGAATCAATGCGCTGATCCCAGACAAAGCAAAAGCAAGTTTGTCTCGTTCAGGCTCTCTTGTGGCAAGTAATGTGGAAAAAGTGGGCAAGTCTATGTCGTCTGTAAAGAAAAAAGTTGGCTCGTGGTATCATCGTCGAGTTAAAACTCCTGTGGAAAATCTGAGCTCTGAGCTCCGGCAAGATGGATTTAAAATGACAATGTCTTTCCCATTTAGCTCCTCTACTAACGACCCCAATGGGAACGACAACGTGAGCCGTGGCAGTAGAAGTCGCTCTGTTTCTACAGCAAGAGATTACAACGGTGATGAATGTGATCGCTCCTCCGCCAGTAATCTACCCTTCTCTAATGACGAAAATGATTGTAGCAGCAAAAAGGATGAAGATGAATCGTTTATGATGCAGGTAAATATAAACAATATTCCTACATTCATCTACGTTTTACCAATCTTCAGTTCAGTTCAGTTCAATGCTTAATCTACCAACTACCGTCTGTAAAGTTAAATATATCATGCCAAGAATTCTTTGCGCGTTATTCGGGTACATTTGGATAGCTGGAAGGATATTTAAATGTATGTGTGGTCATTTTAATTAGTACACTTGTCCCATGAAGGTAAAATTTAATTGCAATATAAACTTAAAAGATGCACCTCACTAAAATAACAGTTAAGTCTCAGGTGTTAGGTGATTATAATGTTAGTCCTGTCACTCCACATTGGTTTACAGATATTATTTATGTTATACTAACTTCCGAGTATTTACTACACAATTGATAATCTCAAGACGAAAACTTGCCTTGTCATTCATGAGCTGTGCTGCAGGTGAAATATTTCAATGAAATATATTAGGGTCAAAAATTTGCAACTTTTCCTATTTTTCCAACTCGATTTTCGTTGAA
>JABASD010006466.1:0-10175 GCA_019776165.1 Pogonognathellus flavescens | reverse complement strand
AGGTCACGGACAGACGGACAGACGGACAGACAGACGTCCACACCATCCTTATGAAGTAGCTTACGCTACTTAATAAACAAGATTCTTTGAGTGGTAGGTCTAGGTACGTAAAAAATAATTACAAAATGATGTATGCTTCAACATTCAACTCAACAAGAATTTTTGTTCCTTTTTGGCCCTGCAAGAATTACTACTATGCCCTGGCATGTTGGATGTGTTATGTTATGAGTGGTCAGTGGGTGGGTATGAAATTAAGAAAGGGAAAAAAGTGTTAAGGTAGGAGAACACACTTGTAAAAGAAATTCGCAGCATTCATTATTGCATTCGCTCGGAGGATTTATGTATGGAAGATGAATCACCGGCGGTGCTCAATATATGATTGCAATGCAATAGAAATGTTTCACTTTTCATGGTGTTGTTGGTGTTACTCACATTAGTGTGGGTTGGGATGGTTCTAAAGTTCTAATAAGTGTGTGTAGTTATAGTAATGTGTAGATTCTCTGACCTTAATCACTTTTCTCTAATATATTTTCCTGGGCGAAAAGGGTTGAACGTTTGGTCTACTCGCTTCAGCTTCATTAAGAATATTTCATTAATATCTTCTCACACATTTGATACATATCTCCCGATCATCACTAATGCCGTGTTCTCTGTAGTTTACCAGCAACTCATCAGATTGTAAAATCAACTTTGCAATATCTGATGTAGCGTCTTCACAATGAATTTCTTTATACCTTTTGTCTTGTTTCGATTTGATTACTTGCACCTATAAGGTATAATATGGATGTGATAACGATGTAAGTACGAGTTGTAATTGGTAAAGTGGAAGAAGTGTATAGGTATATAGGCAGCACAATTCATTCTTTCAGTAAAATAAGACATGACCAGTGCAATACATAACAAAGTGGACGTATTAATTCTTTCCAGTTATGCTCACCAGTTGCTCCTTGCGTTATTTATTATGATAAAATTGTTCTTTGGCAATTGGGGATGCATGTTGTGTTTTGCAAAGTAAGAAATAATCCTTATGGATTCTTGACTATCTTGACTTTGACCCGAGGCAGATAACTTAAACCACTTTTGCAATCGTGAATGATTTCCATTGACTTTAGTCTTCCTTGGCTTCTTGGCGTGGTCCAGTTCGCACCATTCCATACAAATACTATCTGCTAATAATATTCATACTGCAACAACGCATTCACTTAAAAAACTGCGTCGCATTTTTAGTTTTAGTCTGCATTGCTCAAGTCAGTTCGTACTAAATATATCTACTTATAATACAATCTCTAAAATATTATATATATACATACCTACTACCTACATTCTATATGGTCATATATTTGCACTACATTATTGCAAGTACATGCTAGAAAAAGCAGTAAGTTCTAATTGCCCATTTCATTTTTCTTTACACTTTTATTAGTGAGAATACAAAATAGGCTGCATACAATTCCCGAAAGGTGCATTACACAACACAACGTGTTATTTATAGCGACAATTTTCCTGTTTCAGTACAAACTAATGCATGTTTATACAATAAACACATATTTATTTATTTGGCATTGGTTAGAAAAATCATGTCATGCATGCTAATGTGTTGATAAAACAGACATACTGACAATATAGAATCACAAGCAGACAGATAGGTAATTAATTATTGCTGCGTTTATCTGCATTTTATTGCAACCTTCTTGAATATTGTGTGATATCTCTAACAAAAGGACAAAATGAGTTAACAAATTACAGTGGAAGATAAGGAATCTAATCTGGTGCACATTTATTTGTACACAGAGCAATGGTTGTTTGTTAGAGCGCAAAACATAGCTCTCTCACGGTCACACGTACTCAAATACACGTTTATTCTACTTGACGTTATATTTGGAATTGATGATGTTCTTTATGAACACGTGTGATGGAAACATACACTCTAAATATGTATGGACGAGCACACAGCTCTGCTCTCATAAATACCAATAGGAAAATAGAGTCCACACACAGCATTGTTTACTTTACGCAAATTATATTGCTCGTGGCTCGTCTAGTCAGATCTTAAATTAAGGTGAGTCATCGTGAGCATTAGTAAAAGTTGAATTGCAAAGTGTCAGTGAAGGGAGCAGTTATCGTCCATAACATGGAAGAACGTAGCACAAGTTAAGTGTAAATTACAGGGAGCAATGTGTATACAATGCAAACTGTACGTGAATGTATGCAGCAGTTTTGTATTTGTTGACTTCCTTTGTCCGCTCAATTACTATATACTACTACAAGATTATCCGCATGCAATGTGTATGCTACAAGTCGCTATATTACTTTATTACACATAAAGTGCGATGCATATTGTGTATGTATTGTGCATATTAACTACATTAATAAGAAAAAGGTAAACACACTCGTATACTTAAAGGCTATCAAGCTTTGATTGTAATTTATACTGTTTCAGTTAAGAAGAGATAATTCTTTTGGATATTTGCCTATATGAAGAGCATGTAGGTATCGCTTTGACTTTTAAACATGAGATGAATCGTGCATTTGTAATAATCGTAGCTCAGCTATGTGCTATTTATGCACAGCTCTTATAATTAAAAAAGACTGTTGTTTTGTAAGTAAGCGTGATACAAGCAGTGATGGTCATATGGCAATGGGATCACAGAAGCATGTAAGTGAGTGATGATAATCCAAACGAATAATTTTTCTCAGTGAGCTAACGAATTTGGTATTGTGTTTATGTGTCTAGAGAGATTATTATACGTTTTTGTATTGTGTGTGCATGTGCATATGGTCAATTAATCAGTTTGATGCTGTGTTCGCATAGTACACACAGTTTCCTTCATTTTTTACTATCTCTGTTCAAATAATAAACAAAAGTCAACGAGGAATAAGTTATTGTGCACATAGATTGGTGAGTAAATACAAAGCATTCCTACACGAGTGTATGGTGTAACGCATATCGTAGCTGATCGCTGATTGGTATGGTATAGTCTTTTCTCAAAGTTTCTGCATTATAATAATGATACTCTTCATGACCTTAATCCTTGTGGCAAGAGTCAATAAATTAATTCAAATCAACACTTCCTGTTGCGTATTTTAATCAACTTACTAATTTTGCTGATTATTTTCATCGTGCTCTCTACTTCACTCCTAATGAGTTTATTATTATTTTAGTGTGCGTGTTGCCTGCAATAATTTTAGTAACTTAACTCACTTAGAGTAGAGTCTACTACTAACGGTACGTTGTTATAATACAATAAGTACTCATACAATAAGTTAAAGTGTATTATTATGATATGCACCTTATTAGTAATCAATGTACTGTTACTCGCCTTTTACTACTCAATATAATACACAAAGTACCATTTAATTGGCCTGAGTTGTTTATGTAAGCTAAGCATAATATTTATGATTTACATTACATGGTAAACATTTATAAACCATTTCTAGAGTCTTATTATTGAGTCTACGAAACAATGCAATCATATTATTGAGAGACTCTTGTTAGGCAAACAAAATAGTTCAGTGCTCTTATCTTGTGTAGCATAAGGTAATTGTAAACTGTCACACAAGTAGACAGGTTGTTGTTTCTCTGAAAATATTATATGGAAAAATTCTAACATTGCGATAACACCTAAAGACAAAAAGTTTCTTGCGTTTAACAATGCAAGTAGTAAATTATTTTGTGCGTAAATGTTCGTTACATACAAAAATGTGGTTTACATTTATTTTTGTGGTTTAAAATGCAAATACCTAGGTATGTAAATAGTAATACCTACAAAAGTTTACTATTCTGAGAAAAATGTTGATAGTAAATTAAAAGAATTCAGTAATAGCAATTTATACCAGTACAGGAGGACGGTGAGACTGTGTGAGACGCTATGTAAATGTACAAATAAAATGTAAGTACGAATGTGTGAGCTTTGTGAGAATGGCTGTAATTTTTGTTAGTTGTTTAACTTATAGTTAAATAGTAAACAGTAATTTGACCACATGTTGGATAGGTGCGTTTAGTAGGTGTATAATTTTTCCTAGGCTGCCGTAGTGTGACCACAAATGAATGACTTATTCAAAGGACAGGATGAGTGGCTTGGCTTATTAAAAATTATTAAAGGAGTTCCATACTTGTGTCTTGCGTATAATGCTCTATGGAATACATTTCTCTATTCTCTAAGGGAAATGAAGAGCTTGCAAAATGAACAACATACACACAAAAGCGGAAATGACATGGATATAATTGGGAGAGGCATGATGCAGAAGAGACTGCTTA
The DNA here is from genome assembly GCA_019776165.1 of Pogonognathellus flavescens. NCBI lineage: Eukaryota > Metazoa > Arthropoda > Collembola > Entomobryomorpha > Tomoceridae > Pogonognathellus > Pogonognathellus flavescens. The sequence goes on along the minus strand of JABASD010006466.1, from coordinate 5,917 downwards.
GCAGAGCGAAACAATTACAGCATAAAATATTGGACTCATGTTTAAGAGGAGGTATAATTGCAAATGTATTATATTTTAAATGAAAATCTGACATTGCTATTTGTGTCAGGTTTATGTTGTTGTGGACTTGAGCAGAGTTTGTGTAGGTTCTGTCAGTATAGAATGATGTGAGATAAATTACAACATTAATTTAAAGTACGTTGTGTTTGTTATAGTATTTTAATGCTGCTACACCCACTTGTACCTTGTATAATGTATACCGGCATACACTGATATATTATAGTGTCATTTTTACTTACATAAACGTGTTGCTACTGCATACGCATGCAGACTTTTAATTGTATTAAAATACATTCCACCGCACATAGCAATGCATTTTATTGTAGAGGTAGATAAGTACCTACTTACTTATGTCGTTTGTAAACTCAGGTGGAGTTCACCCTGTTTCTTTCATGTTGTGGCGTTTTGTCCAGGTTGTAGTAGAACTAAAAGTATTTTGAAAATTTTTGTTTTAGTATTCCGATGTTAGGATTGTGGTTGAATTTTGTGAGAAATGTATAGGGTTGGTTGTGTTGTGGTTTAAGCTTTTTGCACACGCAAATGCACTATATAACTGATTGCGGGTCGATTGTGTCCACATTACATATTACATTCACTCACTCTCTTGGACTGCTAACTGTGCGAGTTGCAATTGTTTTCAGAACTGTTAGTTGTTAGTCTGTGATACAATAATAAACATATTATACAGGGAGAAGTTGTGTAATGAAAGTCGAATTCTGTTTTCAGTGGTGTTGCGGCTGCGACTATTATTCATTGGGTATAAAATATCATGTAGTAATGTACTATAATTGCATGAATCTATATTGTTGAAGGTGACTAAGGCCATTTCGTTCAGAACTTTTGTTCTTTTTTTCAAAGCTGTCTAACAACCTTGTCTTGTCTTCCATCTTCTGACTCGATGTTGACTTGACTTGGCTTTAGCTGATAAGCATTCTCCACAGAAACTGGAAAAACTTTTAGACTTTTGTACACTTGGCTGAGATAATCTAACGCTTTGATTTGTAACACAGCAAGTCTTAATAAGACAATGTGTAAGTGTAGTAGTTTTCCATTCTCTCCAGTTCTTTCATTTGGCTTTTATACACCGATTCCAACGAAAACCATTTATTTGTAAGCACTGAAACAATAATATGAACGTGAGTGTGTAACATGTGAGTAAGCTCACTCACCGTGGAGTAGTTTGGTGAAAAGTCACGTCCAGAATGTGAATGTCTGAATTGGATTTCACTTACTAGTAAACCAGCATTTTAATGAGTATATCGACTTATATAGTGTGGATGTACATTGTTTCGTATTCTAATACAAGCCCCATTCATAAAATAAGTATACATACGAAACTTGCTTTTACCTCTTCCACTTTTCCATTCGAAATTCGAATCATTTACTCTTTCTACATTCAAAGATGAGAGAGAATGAGCGAAATTAAGAGAAGGTAAAATGTAGAATTCGAGCTCTAATTCCTTTTTAGGGTAGAGCGAATCCTAATATTATGTCTTCTAGTTTTTAAATGGGCGAGACTGTTTTCCAGCTCTGTAATCAGTTTTTCCCTCTTTTCCTTTGAGACGCAAATAGAATAGAACGTACAGGAGAACCTACACTAGCATAGTGGTGCTGCTATTTAAACAAGAAAAGCCAATGTATGTTAGCATCATTCTTTATTCTATCTGTATGTTCTATAGAGTGGATTCTCTTCTCACATTGCATCATTCCCGTATGTGTAGGTTGGGTATGCTAAAAAATGTAATATCTGCATGGCGGCAGGTGCATCACTCTACCCTGCAAAAACTCGGACAATTTTTTTATTCGTGCAATCAATACAACGAATGCACCTTTAAATAACGTTATTATTTTTTAATGGAGCATAAAAGCATGTTCGTAAGAATTATGCAGAAATGTACTCTGTGTATGTACTCTGATTTAAAGCTGAAGGTTGTATAGAAAAACGATATCTACTGATAGGAAATTCCTTTAATAATTCTTCTGTACTTCTGTTTAAAACCTAAATGGTTGTAGTATGGAATGTTTTGGTTTAATCGTCATTGGTTGTGCAGTAGTATCATGGTAGTAATCTTTCAGCTGTATATAGAATGTAGTGTTGCATTCTATCCTTATACAGGCATGTAAATATAGCTACTACTAACCCCTGCAGTAGTATTTTCAAAGCGGGTATGAAAAAGAGCCCTAGTTCTCGGAGGAAGGAAGGAAAGAGGCTCAGCAAGAATTAATTAAAAATCGTATATTAGTTTCCTAGTTGGCGAGAATACTCTCTTACCCTATCCCATCTAATTTCCAGCTTCAGCCCGTAACAAGCTACAAAAGTCAACTAAAGTAAACCCTATTAAGACTCGCAACTCTACTCAAGTGAGTAGCTTACATCTACTTACAAACCAATTGGATGACATACATACGCCTACTGGTACGGGAGTATTTTCAGTGCGATACCATCTACAAACTGATATGCATAAAATTACTAGAAGAAGTCCTTCGCACAGAAGAGTATTAGGAAATGAGTTTCAGCGTTCCGAGCCCAATTATTTCCATGATATGTCCTGCTAACTTGTAATAATATTCGTCTGCTAGTGCTAAAGCATCAAACAGCTATAATTTTTATCAAAGGGTTTTGATTACCTCAGTTTCCTTGGTTCTTCTTCTGGGAAAGGTATCATGGCTTATAAGCTCTCGAAAGTCAAAGAAAAGCCCTGGAGAGGGGAAACTCGAAGGAAAAGTAAAATTAAGATGATCCTTCACATTCACATTGGCAACCTCCTATCTCATTTCATCTTATGCTTGTTACGGAAATACCTTCAAGTATCATCTGCGTGTCTCGTACTTTTCATTTGGTTTAGGATTAGAAGAGTAATTTCATGCTTTTTGTAACTCACACCATAAGTCGACAACACCATCCTTATACTTTATATACACTGCAAAATATTCTTTAATTATAACTTGTAGTGCAGTCTGCAGTCTCATTCTCATTACTTACTACCAACGTGAAACATTCTAGTAACATCGTGTCTCACTGGATTAAGCTATGTATGCAATATTTTGAAATGAAATATTGTGAGCAACATGGAAGAGTCAGTATAGATAGAACCTATGCCATCATGCCATTTGTATCAAATTTATTTGTATTAGAGTATCAGCATTCTTTAAACGTACAAGACCTTTGTAATTACTACGAGGAACAGTCAATGAGTCATGCACTAAGCGTGCCAAAACAACTCAATAATTTATTAAATTAGTTGCGAATGCGTAAATCACAAACCATGTCCACCATGTGTATTTATTTTTATAGCAACATCTGCGTCTGTCTGAAAGAGTAGGTATAGCAAGTACCTTACAATACTTGTGTAAATGTAACAAGAAAAAGTTTTGGCAAGTGCACTCATAATTACAGTGTAAAAAAATTATTTACTAAACTTCATGAACCTAACAGGAAGACCAGAAGATTCCACATTTAGTATTCAAGATCATTTTGAATCAAGTTATGGAATGGTTAGGATAATAATTGGGTAAAAAAGAAGAGTTTATGTAAGTATTAAATAGATTGACATTTGAACAAGAGCTTAAACAGTGGTAGGACATGAGTGTAACCCAGTGTAGTTTTTATAGCTCGTTGCGTTGTCTGGATTTACCGCAGTTGAGCAGCCAAGAGGAACCCTTTCCCTTGAATGCATGGAATTAAGGTAAATTGCGTGTATTTTTATACGCAGGAAGAGGCGGAGCTAGCTGTGTGTATTAAGAGTTGCTTTATCCATACAGTATTCACATGCATAGTCAACGTGTCCGCCCTACACTCACAGATACACATCTCACATAGACAGATGAGATGAGTTACATTTTGTCCTCCCGTCATATTTTTATTTCACAGATATACTCATTGAGATTGTCTCAGAGTGTACACATAGTAGTCAGCTTTATTAACATGTCGTATCAGATGGTCATCTGTTGATGTCTTAAGCAAAAACGTGTTTGTTCAAAATCAATGCTATTGTTTTATATTTTATTATTCCATTTCCAATGCTTTCTTTGTAAGAATGCTCTTGAATTTGTATAGGAACATACAATGGAATATACAGTAGCAAGAGCAAGTATAACTAACAATAAGCAAGGAGTTGTATAGTTGTAGGAATCTTAAAGAGGATCTTGAACAGTTGCTGCACTCCATCACCTTTGAAAGTGCAAACCTAATTAAAGTAAACTTGATTCAGAAATAGGTTTTCAGCCATTTTTATTGGTGTGCTAGTTTCATTATCTAATGCTAATTAGCTTGTCTTGTTCAAATTGTCTGTATATTGTATATCTGCCCATTGTATTTGCACATTAATGGGATAAGCATGTATCTAATCATGAATTCTCATTTTGATCTACGGTATAGGTGAGCTGTAAGCTTCTAATGATAGTAGTAGCCGATGGGGAAATATATCTGTTGTTTCAATTTAGCCTCAAGGGGAAATGTGTATTAGTTATTTGTTGTAGACTTGTACAGGACAATGCCTATATACATACAAGAACAACAACATAGGTAATGAAATCAAATTAGAGCTTTCTTTAATATTGCTAGGGTACAAATAAGCCGTGGTACGACTAATCCCCATAATTCTGCAATAATTACATAGAAAATCAACGGCTGAATTTTTTCACTTGAGAATGCATTTAAATGCGTGTAGTGCACGTAGTAGTATTATATAGTAATAGTCTTGTAGTAATAAGCTTTAATGTAGTCGTAGTATAGTATACCCAAAAGAGTCCGTATAAACAAGTCTCACGGTAATAGGTCGTCGGTTGATTTGATTCACGAGAGCCGCTTCCTTGTAATTAAGCATAATTTCGGACGGGAAATTATTGTTTTAGACATATTTATTAGATGATTGCAGGCGATACTAAGAAATGACTCAATGTTAAGAATAAATTGAAGCAAAAGAATTGATATTGAACAAGCAGAGGGATTTCGGCATCGCATCGGAGGAACTTGGAGAAATAAGGATGACATAAATAATAATTCGCGTAAAATAAATTGCGATATCTTCTACGCTGCGGTCTTTCGCGGTGCTTGGCTCTGAATTCCATGTACAAAACGGGTTTCTAGTAGAAATTGCAATTTGTCTGAACTTATCCTTAACAAAGCTGTCAGAATATTTTTGTTGCATTGCAATTGTTCCAATCGAGTCCTGCCTGGTGTTTGCATACCCAATGAAAGTGCACTTTTCACGAGGAATAATTGAGGTTGGATGAAATCAAAACATTAACAGTTTATGTTCCAGTGAGTCCTTCGTACATACATACTTCCCATATATCGCATGGCATTGGAAAGCCACGAAACCGCTTTGGGAAACCACAGTGAGCTGGTTCAGTTCACTATACTATCTCAACAGCCAAATTTGACTAAAGGAAACTATTCTGTTTACGTATAATATAATACGATATCTGCATTGTGCCTGTACGTGCAATCAACATTTTACTATATTAGAATTATGTTGTCTTTATTATTCTTATACAAAACGACTTGTTTTGTGCAGCAGGTTTAACGTAATGTGACTATGTGACCGTAGTAAGTATAAAGTGTACCAGTACTATTCTTATGTACGTATACTTATATACACACACCGAATTCATATAGTACACTTACACTTGAGTTTTGCGGGTGCTACACGCACTGTCCTTTCCTGGTTTAGTAGTGTAGGGCTAGAAACTAAGATAAGTTGAACTTTTGTATGTAAAACTCCACCTTCTTGCCACGAAGAATAAACCATTTGCAACGGTCCAAAAAAGTAACGAAGCGAACATTGACATTGTGTTGTGAACTATGACACGGTAACACTAACTGTGATACGGTTACTTCCACTGTCATATTGTG
>JABASD010006465.1:0-10179 GCA_019776165.1 Pogonognathellus flavescens | reverse complement strand
AAGCTGATAAAAACAACAAATTTAAAATGTTTAGCGGTGTCACTATTTTAATTCTTAAACTCAATTTTAAATTGGGTGTTTTTGTGGGTGCAATTCCATTTAGTTTTGACGAACACCAATTCAGATTCACAGAAAGCAAACAAAATCGCACCAAATTTCTTTTTGGTTTCATTTTTTCAGTTCTGCATTTCATTCATTATGCAATTCAACTTATTTTTTGGGAGGGCGAAACGAGCAGGGTATATTTTATATTATCCTGTAGTTTAATATTATTTACCGTGTCATTATCTTTTTTGATAAATATGATTTTTCATGCCTATTACTGTGGACCACAAGTAATTAATGGCATACTCCAATATTTTGTTTCAATTAAAGGTAAATACGACGTAATTTCACAATTATATATATTTTACAGATTGCCAATATTAGAACTCTCCGCATCTATGCTAGCCCTTTATACAAATAATAGCAGCTTCCCCTCAAATTAAATTTGGCATTTTCAAAGACGCCCTCATTTAGTAACCCCCTAAAAAACTGATGTTACAAGGAAACAAGTAGGACTGAAAAAAATTTAAAAAAATTATTTACTGGTAAAAAAAATTTACCAAAAATATGTTTTGAGTAATATTAGAGAAGCGTCTTTGATGCAGTTTTTGAAAAATTGGCATTGTATTAGTGCAAGGGGGTAACTTATTTTAAAAAACAATTTGCGAAATTTTGAAGCATTTTTACATATACTCGTCGCGTTGATTTTTCTTAACCCTGCAACTATTAATATATTATATTATATCAATTTAAATCTAATTAGAATTTTGCGATGCGATCAAGATTGCTGATGCAACTTAACTAACTTAAAAACTTTCCACAAACTTAATAAGTTCTACATTTTGCTCAAGCTAGTTTGGTTAGTGTTCAAAATAGCATTATAAAAAAAAGATATTTAAATATTGAGCGTATAAGCAGTAACTCATCATAATTGCTTATAATCAACATTGACCAGTCATTTCGAAAGAGATGTTTGATGTTCATTTTATATGATTTATAAACAACTTTTATAAATCCGACAAGTATAAAAATCCAGCCTAGCGATGCTGAAAGTTACATAAATAATAATTAACGGGAGAAGTTTACCTCCATTGCTATATTTGAATTTAACTAGGAAACAATTCAACATAATAAAAATTGTATCTACCTTTTCAATATTTCCCAGAGAAATTCGTGGACAAACGAAACTACAATTACATGGACGGAAGTGAAGCATTCATATTTGCTTCAACACTTGGATCATTCGTCTTGGCCCTGTTTCTGTCAATTCTAACTTTAATTCGCTATCCCCATATTCACTTATCTTATATTCTATCAGAAAAATACCACAACGTCTGTTTTGTACTCATTTGTTGCTTAATATCTGTTTGGGCATTTGTACAGTTTTGTTTTTTTCTCAATTTTTATTTAACTATTTCTTTATCATTTTTCTTCTCCGTTCTTCAATTATTGCGAGTAGAATTAAGACCAGGTAAAAAAATGTATTTGACCAGAAATTGCCTGAGAGACAATATTTCGAACATTTGGGTCCATTATCGTTCGCTGCAAATCGTAATAAAGTATATTCATATTTTAGAAGGAAATTTAATTTATCCCCTGCATTTTTTTGCAGCAAAATTTATAATTTTGGGAAATTTTATAATAATTAAACACAATCAGTCTGGTGTAACTATGATGGATTTAACCATAGTTTTCGGAAACTGCTTCATTATGATATTTTGGAGTACAATATTATTCATATGCGGCAAAATACACAAATATTCTCGGGGTAGCATTAAATCATGGGGAAATATGAAATGTAAATCTAAAGTAAAGAAAATGGAAATCAAAAAATTCCAAAGGTCGAGTAAAGTTCTAACAATTAAACTTGCGAGCTTTTCTGATATTAATAAATTAACCGTTCTTAAATTTATTATGTTAATAACCTTAGGTACAGCGAAAACGTTAATTGCATTTAAAAGCAATACATGAATAAAAATAAAGTAATCAAATTTATTTACTTATAATATGGAATGTGAAATCAAACAAATTCTAAAATCAATTGTACGTTACAAATGAAGTATACCTACGTTTATTTGTCTCCCAACAAATTTTGCATGCTTTAATGTAAAAGAAATTTAATCGTAGTTTACAATAAAACATTTTGACTTTTTAAACATTTTTTTGAAATTCACGATTGAATCTATGATAATGCCAATACGCATTGAACCTTCAATAATACTTATTTTCAATTTTGAAGGACTGCAACACTTATAACAGAATGATTAATATGTCAGCAGATGTAAGCGTGTATGCATTAGTTTTATATTAATGTTTTTAAAAGATACCTTGCATACCGTTATCAATTAAATCCGGTTGTAAAAAAGTGCAAATAAATTGTGGAAATAGCACAAAAAAAATTGTTACGTGGGAAATGTAACTGACCAAATTCAGAATATCATGTATAGACTTAAATAAAAAATGGGGAAATGTAGTTGTATAGTGACATTTAATACAATAGTTTTTTATTGATTTATTTTAGTAACATTAAAAGCTGAAAAATTGTACTTCACTTTCATTCACAATACGTTAGCGACCATTCATTAAAGCTACTTGCCTATGCATTGGGTTTTGTTATAGTAGACACTTCTACTATCAGGTTTAGTCTAGCTTGAAAATTGTTCGCGTCTCAATAATGCCAAAAAGATGGTATTTCCACATTTATGTAACGTGCTAATTTAGTTTGTTCTCTTCATGAATTAGTCGTGGAAGAGGATGTATTGTTTGATATTTAATTAAAACGTTTTTGTACAAAGAATTTTTTTCTGTATACTATTAACTGTGTAACCTCACTCAATAATCACAACCTTGATTCAGTTGCCATTGCTCTGACTTTCCAATATTGCTGAAAATAAAAATAACAAATATAAACCTGCGACTTTCAGGATTTACTTTTGTATTCTCAATGTCAAGCATGTGTTAGATTTCCACGTGGCAGAATTGAATGCTATAGAAGGTCACAAAATATAAGGTGGATTGAATGTTTGCTTCAACTTAAAGATTGTTGTAATAGATTTTGTGCCAGGAGTTGCAAATATGTAATTCAAACTCAACTATATTGAAATACATACACAAGACAGGACCAATAAGAACTTCACCGAAAGGTTTATACACGCAAGGATAAAAATAGCAAAAACACATTTAAGGCATGTCCTTCTAATAGGTTAACTTATGTGGTCAAGGTAAACAGAAACAATAATGTTATATAAATTAATTTCACTTAACTTTTCCTGTCCATGTCGTTGTGTTGCTGCATATTTTATTGCACTGCTACAAACATAAGAGTTTTAAGTATTGATTTAAGCCAAGTTTTCGGTTTACTTCCTGTATTGTAACTTTATGTTTCATCACACTAAAGAAATGCTTTGACAAAATTCGTATTTTAAAAATAAGTACATAAAATAAAAACACAAAACAGTTTAATAATAGTTTTACGTCTGTCAAACTGAAATAAAAACACTAATTTCAAATGTTTAGCGGTGTCACTATTTTACTTCTTAAACTTAATTTTAAATTTGGTGTCATTGTGGGTGCAATTCCATTTAGTTTTGACGAGCGGCAATTAAAATTCACACAAAACAAACTAAATTGCATAAAATTTCTTTTTGGTTTAAGTTTTGCAATTTTGCATTTCATTCATTATGCAATGCAACTTATTGCGTGGAAGGGTGAAATGAACAGAGTATATTTTATATTGTGCAATACTTTGCTATTATTTGCGGCTTCATTAACTTTCCTGGTAAATATGATGTTCCACGCTATTTTCTGCGGACCACAAGTAATTAATGGCCTAATCGAATATTTTGTTTCATTTAAAGGTAAGTATGACATATTTCCACAAATTATAATTATTTTACCATATTGTTTGCAGACCGATTTAAATAAATGTATTAGAAGTCTCCCCAACTAATATTATTCCCTCTGCAATAATACCCTGTTCTAAAAATAAATTTAAGTTAGGTATTAGCACATATCCACGTAGCCCCCAATTAGAAACCCCAACAAAAAGACCGAATATTCAGGCATAGAGATTTAAAGCTTGATGATAAAAAAGGAAACAATTTTAGTCAGTTTAAGATTTTTAATCATATTTTCATACTCATATTAAATATCTCCATCTAATAAAAGCTTTTCAAATTAGAGATTTCGTATTTTAAAAGTACTGGCTTCTACAATGGCAGCACTGTATGCTAGTTGCATTATTATTCCATTATTTAGGTTAATACGTTTGCAGTTGGCATTTGTGTCAATAGTACTCAACTTAGCATGATAAAAATAATTTTGTATTTATATTTGAAATATTTCTTAGAAAAATTCGTGGATAGACGAAACTACAACTACAAGGACGGAAGTGAAACATTTTTATTAGTTTCAACTCTTGCATCATTTCTCTTGGCTCTATTTTTGTCCATTCTAACTTTATTTCGCTATCCCCACCTTCACTTATCTTATTCCCGAATAAGGGGTCGGGCGTTGATTATAGGGTAACATTCGATAAATGTTTTGTGTCATTTGTTGCATCACTTTCGTTGACACAATAACGTCGACTGCTTTAACAATATTTAATTAATTTTTTTTAACCATTATCATTAATGGCTCTATAAAATTAACTACACTAAATACCCCAATTAATTGCGCAATAATTTGTCTGTCTCAAAAACTACAGAAACCATTTAATTATTTAATGTTGTTTTCACTCAGCAGACAATTTAAAACTGCATTATTTTAAGATTACAATTTTTCCCCACAAAATTATTTGCTATTCATATTTCCAAAACAAATTCCACCTTGGGCAAAATCTAATAGCGACCACCCCAAAAAATCAGACCAAGTTCATCTTTTCGAAAGTAATTACAGAGCCAGTGGTCGGTGATTTGGGTATAGAGTCTGAGTAAATACATTGAATCAATTTATCACGTATAAATCAATATGTGACTGACAATTAAAAGGTTTTCCCTGAGCAGTCATTGTATCTGTAGCAAAACAAAATCAACAATCATAGATTATGTCGTTCCTCCCTACAAACCGCCAGGTAAAACGTAACGATTTTTCCAACACATACTACGATCTTATAATCATCGCAGTACATTGACAAACAATCTCGAGAGCTTGGCATTGGTTGAATATACTTTGTGCATGTTATTGGAGTAATTGGAGAACTGATGTAATAATATTCTCTGCATTTTTCTGAAATAAAACATATTGCCGGGAATTTTTCTAACATTTTTTAATTGTTTACCACACGAATCAGAAGAATGCTCGTTGGAAGAATACTCGAATATCACAGAACGTGTTTGATTTCCCATTTGAATGTAGTAATCTTACAACCGTTTTGCGGTTATTTTTCATCAATTTTAATTAGTACTTCTATAATTTAATTGAACCTAATAAACTATTGTCAAATTCAAGAATGACGATAATTTCGTTTTCTACCAAAAACATTTCGGAAGGTGCCGTATGTCACCTGGCTATAGAGGAAAAGAAAAACTGCCATAAAGTGTGAAAATTCTCAACTCTTTAGAATGTATTGAGTATTGCTGACACTTTCCTGGTACATTTCAGTCTGTCAACAGTGCATTACAGTTTTGGACCTCGTGATGGTTTGATCATTGTATTTTTTCATGAAAGTATCATTTGCATTTATTTTTAATTATTTGTTTCAAATACCCATATATAGTTGTGAATACCCAAGTTACAGTTTCAAATGTAAGGGATTTGAAAATGTATCTATGCATGGTAATAGAAATTATTGTTAGGCGGAACAGGAAAAACCAATATTCCACAATGTCTGCTTAGAAGGCTCGGAATTATTATTAATAGTAAAGTAATGTCAAAGACGTCCTGCAAGTTAAACTCCTCAAGTCAATGTCATGCACGTGTTTCAATTTAAGAAATAATAGTACAACCTAAAGGTATGTTACAATAATATAAAATAATTTCGTCCTAAGGAAGTTCTAGCTACAGAAACAAAAATAGCTTTTACATTTCCTGGCTTGATATTCGGCAGAGTAACTATCCCAAATGTTGAAGTTAGTTTGTCATTTAGATGACCTCTTTTGTGAATAACATTTTTAGTTAGGACTGCAGGATACACAATGTCATTTGCATGACTTACAATGTCATCCACAGTTTCATTGCAATATGAGCGAAGTACAATATTATTTGATAGCTTAAAATGATTTTCTTCTTTCCCTTTTCCTGTCGATTTCTTGCTTTTCGATAGCTTTCGCTTGCTTCACATAACCTATTATATACAAACTTTTATACCTACTTACATAACTTATATTATTCGTATATTTATATTTATTAATATAAGCAAATTGATCGATGGATGTACAAGGACCTATGCAAATATAGATAACCGCAGTGTTATTAAAAACAATTTATGCAATAAGCAAAACAAAAGGGCTTATTCTTAAAAAACCCTTTACATTTTAGTACATCCGTTGCCATCCTAATTGCTATTTAAAGCTTCTCAAACAACGCACAAAACTGTGCTGGAAACCTTACTTAAATTTTCACAAAATAATTCTCAATTACTAAATATATTAGAATTTGAAAATGTTTAGCGGCGTCACTCTTGAAATTATTAAAATAAGTTTCAAAATTTGCTCATTTTCGGGTGGATTGCCATTTTGTTGGGACAACAAAAAGTTAACATGGTCGAGCTGTAGAAGAAATTCCGTAAAGTGTTTATGTGGTTTATTAATTATAATTTTGCATATTGCTCATTATGGTACACAACTTTTAAAGTGGAATGGCGACAAAAGCAATAGAAAGTTTTTCCTAGTATGTATTATGCTTTTAACATTCGCAACATTTTGCTTTATTCTTTTAAATCTACTCTTCCGAACTTTTGACGACGGACCACACATACTTAACAGCTTATTGCAATATTTTGTTGCTTTCAAAGGTACGTTAATGAATGTTCTTATATAATGTCCCTGATTTTATAAACCTAAGTAAATTATGAAAAATTAAATATAAGTAGATTAGAATTACACAAGGCCAATCTCCTCAAATCGTTTACTTTAAACTCCTGTTGAATCAAATATATAAAAAATTAAATTTTGTCTTACCAATACCAATCAAAATATCCGAAAAAAAATTAAGCACGTATGATTTGTTATTGGACAATATTAACTATTTCCACTATATTTTTCACAGAAAAATTTGTGGACAGAAGAAATTACAATTATATGGACGGAAGTGAAATATTCATTCTGCCTTCAATGATGGGATCTTTCATCTTAGCCATTCTTGTATCAATTCTAACATTAATGAGATATTATCACATCCTTCATTTATCTTACAATATACCCGAGAGATATCAAAACTTCTGGACCATCTTGCTTTGTAGCTTAGTTTCCATTTGGTCATATCTCCAATGTTTCAGCATCATGAACTTGTATTTCTGCATTATCTTTCCAACTATATTTTCAATTCTGCAGCTTTTGAAAGCAGAATTAAGACCAAATCGGAATTTGTATTTAACTAATCGATGTTTAAGAAATACCAATTTAAATATCCAAATCTGCTATCGTTCACTGCAAATTATTGTAAGGTATTTTCATATTTTATTCGGAGATTTAATTTACCCGATTCATTCCGCAGCGGGCAAATTTTTAATTTTGGGAAATTTTATTGTAATTAGACACAGTCAGAACAGTATATCTCTGGTGGAAATAACCATATTTTTGACAGTAATTTTTGTAGTTGCTTTTTGGAGCAATATTTTATTTTTATATGGAAGATTGCCAAAATTTTCACGAGGTGCAGTTAGATCATGGGCAAACTTAAAACATAAATCCGTATTAAGTAAAATGGAAATGAAAAAATTCCAAAGGTCTTGCAAGATGTTAGCAATCAGAATTGCTAACTTTCGAATCATTGATAAATCAACTGTTCTTACATTTATTTTTGTGGTAACATTAGGAACCGCCAATGCATTAATTGCATTTAAAAGATTGCAATTCAAAACCGCATAACACGTAAACAAATCATGAAACTGAAAGTGCTTAAATGATGAATTTAATTCATGAATTGCAAAATAATAATCTTTAGTTATTGTCCGCATTAAATGACCACAATCATTATATGATTGTCACAATACAAAGTACGTACAGCACAACAAAATTTATGACTTCATTTTGGTGATTGTGATCAGAAATGCGTGGGAAGTACCTTTTAAAACATGTTATGTAACAATACATTATTTTTAGTGGTAACATTTCTCTCTGAGTTTTTGTTGTATTAGCGTTGCATTGTGAGAGCATTTTTATCGCTTAGGAATACAATAACACTTACGACTTAAGTAATTTAGTACAATAATGATGTGTTAGATTGCATTATATGTTATAAGTACGTGACTATGTTATTTACAATATTCTAAATCCTAAAATGATAAATTTATGCGACGAAATATTATTATTATTAAGCTACACAAAAGTCCTTGTAAACGCAAGTGCCTTGATCTTTAACCAGAAACTGTAAAGTGGTAACCATGACTTTGCAATAAATTTGTAAAGTTGAAAGCGCTAATATTATCCACGTGTTTGCAATTACAATTATGAATGTTATGTTTTCTTGTCGGTATCTACAAAAGAATACAAATGATACCTAAATCCCTCAACCTGAGTCCTATTGGGATGCCCTAACACTTGTCGTAGCAGCCACTGAATTATCTATAAAGTAAGGAGTACCATTTCGACTTTAACAATAAGTTCACCTTCACGTGCTAATATATCAGCAGATAATGCGTGTTGGAAATGAATCTACAGTTAGTAATAGTAATAAACCATTCAAACGGAAGTAATAAAGTAGCGTAAGAAAAACAATTACGTATGTTAAATAACAGTTGATTACTGTTGATTTGTCATACTGTATTTGTCAATAGTGGTGTCAATTGTTGTTGTGTCAACTGTTTTGATTACTTTTGAACGACGTGGAGATAGCAAATTACATTATACAAAGACAGACAGACACAACGTTCCTATAAAGTAGCTGTCACTACTAAATATTGAATGTCACCGTTTGACTCCATTATTCACATTCTCAAAATATTTAAACTTTAACGGTTGTCTTCAAATTTCAAATGTGGCGGTTTAAACTTCCAACCATAAATACAATTCAACTAAGAGTATTTAAAATGCCGTGTATTGTTGAGGCTGTGTTAACACAGTAGTTATTCTAAAAGGTCAAAGATAATGAATGAGTTGACCTATTGACCCCATTTTTCAATGAGACCTTTATTGTGACCCAGAGATTGCATATGAGAAGTTTGAACGGTTTGTGTTCATCCGTTCAGTAGTTATATCGGTCACGGACGGACGGACAGACGGTTTCACCATTCTTATAAAGTAGCTTACGCTACTTAATAAGGAAACCGTTTTACATATGTGCAAATTGTTAATGTATTGAGAAATTGCCTCAGCGTTGTTTTTAGTTACAAGATTATGAGTCATAAGTGGGTGCCATTACATGAGTTCATGATTGCGTGTCTGAAACTAATTTCCACAAATTATTCGCACATAACCTCAATAATGCGCTCTTAATTTGTCACTGGTGATTTCAAGTTTTACAACACTAATTGTTTGCTATTTACTTATGTTGGTTATTTTAATACTTGAACTTTAATGCGATACTGAAGGTGGTAGAAATATAATTTACATATAAATGTTAAACCAATTCAGTACCTGCTAAACTTATCGGTTATATTGAGCACGGTTGGTTTTCATGTTAATGTGAAGCGGCCTAATGTAAAATGAAATATTGAGATACTTTCACATGCTTCACAAACGCGCAAAAGAGTTCAACTAAAATTAACTTTAGAATTAGTTATTTCACAATTATCCAAGGACGTACCGAGAGGTTTGGTACGTGCGCCCTCCAAGTTCCAAAAAAGGAGTTATTTGTGACGGAAAGCGGAAAATAACCCTTATTTTCGGTGTTTTTTGCGGTGGTGCCCCCACCAAATTCCATTTTTTAGACCTCACGAGGTCTTATGTACCCGATATGTCTGTCCGTCTGTCTGTCTGTTTGTCTGTCTACACGATAACTTGAGTAAACTAACCCTGAACAGTTCTACGGGACCTC
>JABASD010006464.1:0-10180 GCA_019776165.1 Pogonognathellus flavescens | reverse complement strand
CGTAAAGTGACTAGCACCCGAGTGGACCAACTTTCATCCCCTGAGCGACATACAAAATGGAAGACATTCAAAGACTTCTTACTTAGTGAATTAACAGTTTGGACATTCAACTCTATTGCAGATGATTGGCATAAATCTACTTGTTCCTGTCCCTCTTTCCAGAAAGATTATGTTTGTAAACACATGTTAGGAGTAGCTGCAAAGCGAAATGCACTGAAATAGCTTTAGCAGTTATTAAAGGCTCAATATCGATCTTCCAACATCATGAATTTAATGTTAATGTTAAATAATATACACTTTTCAATGTTTATCATTATTATTATTATTAATTCTTCAATTAATCATTTAATTTTCGTTGATGTAATTTACTGTGTCTAAAAGGCAATCTCATTTGAGACAGTATTAAAACATACAAATACATACTAAATGTATATGTAAAAGAGACACTCTATTTAATATTTGCCCGAGTTCAGTATAATAGAGCTTAATTTCGACCCAATGGAGAGGGTATGAATTTCCTACTGTCTAAGACACCAAAAGGCTTGGCCACTTGGTATGTCAGCTTTTTCGATAGAAATTTAGGAAAATATTTTTTGATGTGACAAAAAACGAAAAAAAAATCTGTAATCTGTTATTCTCGATTCCCACAATCCACAAATTTTGGCCATTAGTGAAAAGAGAAGCCGCGTGCCACTTTAAAATGATTTGTTATGTTTATGTCAGTTACGACGCCGTAAATTCTGGAGTTAATATTCTTATTGCTGCATGCATTGACGTATTCCTTTAATAAATTGTGTAGTATAGATTCACACAACCGCAAACCAGCATTATAGCATTAAAACCTGTTTGGTAAATTCATTTCATATTCGAACTCCTTTCCATACGAAAGTTTCCAGAGAATATTCCCATTTTACAACATTGGTAAAGTTAGTGAATTAAATCTGTTGTTAACAAAATTGTTATGTTATTCTATTTAGGTACATTGAATCGTTTTAAGTCATGGACACTGTGTGAAGCTAATGAATAGACAAATTAAAAATTGTCTTTGACTTTTGACGTTTGTGTGAATGAACTGTGGTTCGAAGAAAATAATACTTAACTCATCATAACTATTTGTGTAATGTAGTAGATATTATAATTACAAAAATAAATTATGAAAGACATACCATACCGCCTTGTTGAATGAACTCTGTCTTACTTTGAGGCTTGAGGTTACATTTACATTTACCTCACAAGTTAAGGAACACAAAAATAAATGCTTGCAACCACGCTCACTGCAACTGCATTCCTTGCACGAAATAAACATTCTACTTTCTACTCCTTACTGTTCCTACTAAAAAAACCGGAATCCTGCTTAATGAGAGACAGAAAACAATTGCATACTATTACGAGGATTAGATAGAATGTGGAATCCCTTTTCCTCAAATTATATTGAAAAAGTAATTAGAATAAATTAAACGTGTTTGAAATTCAGTTTAGTTAAAAGAAGAATCTACATGCATGAAAAAATATTTGATTTCGCTGTCATAACAAAGTATAATTTTTTTAGCCATCTCTTCTTGAATAGTTAACATCTGAAGTTGATGTCCGTTTTAATGAAATGAGTTTAATACTAACAAAACGAGTGTGAGCCAGTCTTAGTATAAATATCTCTGCTACTTTCTGAACAAAACGATATTATTGTTGCCGTACACTCTCAACGAAGTTAAAACACAAAGTACTGCTGATCATTTGAGACTCTGGAAAATACATCTCTTAATTCACAATTTGATTTTGTATACAGAAATGCATTTACATTTCTTGCTGCCGGTTTTTGCAATTTTACTTCCAGGTGATACAACATTGACAATTGATCCCAACGTAGATATGTTTGTTAAGCTGTGCTTCTCACCAAAAAACCCAGTAGTGTATAGCCCCAACTCGGTAAATACATTTTGCGTGTACTTGGCCTAATATTCAAAATCACACAATATCAAATCAACTTTAATGTTATACAAGTTTTGTTCTGTTTTGGTTTTTTAGTTGACCGTTGAAGGAAAACCTTCCGAAAAATATTATGTTGTTTATGGAAACGACATAATGCAAAATAAAATATTGGAGCTTTTAACTGAGGACAAGGAAAAAGATTTCCGTGGAGATTTGGACAAATTGTGTTTGCACGCAAATGTAGCAAATGTTGACGACGATGGAGTAAAAACTGGACAATTATTGGGTTTCCAGAATGCTACTTCTAACTATACTTGTACAGATTCCAAAGATTTTCCTGGAGCATTACGTTGTAATTTGGAAAGCGCTTCTCAGCAATTTGGTAATTCGTTCATTTTTTGGCAATTGTTATGTAGCCATCATTTTATATTCTTAAAATGTTTTTATAAAGAGTTTTAATTTAATGTGCTTTATAAATATATCATAAATATTTTTCTCTTCTGATATAGCCGAAAATACGTTGACATATTTTACCATTGCGAATGAAAATTTCATTTTTGAGATTGACTGTTTCAAGTCAGGACACGTTGGCTGGACACTTTATTCAAAAACTCCCAAAGTTTCCGAGGAAGATAAGAAAAAATATTACGCCCATGCAACCTCTTTAGGTTTTCCGGAAAACAGTAATGTGATATTGCATGATGACGATTGTGTAAGGTTGCCAGTGAATGGCATGTGCGAACCATGCGACTGCAAAAGGTGGAAGCAGTAGGGGCCGCTTATTGAATGTCACCGACTGATTCCATTTTCCCGATAAAAAACGTTTATTATGACCGAGAGATCAAGCATTATAAGTTTGAACAAATTGTGTTACTCCATTGTTCATGAGTCATAGTTATAATGGCCACATATGGACAGACACAATTCATATAAGTAGATTAAGCTGCTTAATAAACAATTCGTGGTTGAAAAAGATTTCCAAACGCCCCTATAATATATCCAAAGCTTTCGGCATTTAAAGTGAGTGTTTATTGTTCGCTTGTTTTGTGAATATTACTATTATTAAGTCGGTAAATATTTACTCTATGCAGCATGCAGGAAAGAAGGTCGCAGTTCAGTAGCAATAAGCTACAATTGTTGAATTCTGACTACATAAAAATGATGAGAATGATAAAGTTACGCATGTATGCATGCTTTCGCATAAAACGTGTTATTATTAGCACAGTATGTTATTATTTTGTAACATAATTTTAGTTTCTATCAGTGCAATGTTTACACAATTTTGACCTTGTGATTCCGGCTAGTTTAGATACACATATAAAATATACAAGTGCCTACACATACACATTAAACTGAACGAAAATAATTTTCCACGGTCAGAAAAAATAAAACGTGTATTGATGTAATAATATTGAAAAATCTTCAATGATACCGTGTTAAATTTATAAAAAAATTAATTTTACCATGCTAGAACTCATGCAGCAGGCTAATATTAGGATGGATTAGGACAGGTTAGTTATTATTAGCGCTGTTATATACTGTTAAATACTAATAAAAATCGAACATGATTCATTTCATTGTGAAAATATGTTATCTCGTTTCTCATGTTTGTACATTTCCTGATCATAATAAACTTTGCATTCGTTCTATACACTCCCCCATCATAAAAAGCATGAATTAGCAACCCTTTCCTCCTTCATCTTAAATTGTAGATTTATTTGTGTGTGTTACACACAATTATAATGAAACGAATTTAATACTATTAAGCAAAGTTGGTTTGAGACAATGATAATGCGTAGCGCTTACTTTCTGCAAATAATTTTATTATTCTCGTAGCCGTATTAGCCCTCAGAAGTAATTACATATTATTAGATTACAGGTCATCATTTGAGAATTCAAAAAACATTTCCATTGCTTTTAATTTATTTTTTAATAAATTTTTAATTTGATTTCTTTTACAAAATGCGCCCATTTTACTATCTGTGTGTTTTGTCGATCTTTTTGTCAGGCAGTACAACATTGGAAATAGATTCCAATGTAGCTACGTTTGCTAAAATGTGTTTCTTACCAGAAAGCCCAGTGATTATTAGTCTCCGAGATGTAAATAAATTAATTTGATTGTATTTTGATCTGTACACATCATACTATTCATATCTTCAACTTGCAGTGTTTTTTACACATTTTGTTCTCTTTGTGTTTTACAGTTTACGGTGGATGATAAACATCCAGAAATACATTACGCTGTTATTGGGAACGACGTCATGCAACATAAAGTATATGAATTTTTAACTGAAAACAAGGAAAAAGCTTCCATTGAAGATTTGGAGAAAATGTGTTTCCACGCAGATTTTGATAGTGTGGGTAATGGAGTGGCATCTGGAAAGATATTTGGTTTCCAAACGGTGAATTCTAACTACACTTGTCAAGATTCCAATGATCTACCGGGAGTGTTACGTTGTAATTTTCAAAGTGCTTCTAAGCAATTTGGTAATTCGTCTATTGATAATTATAATTAATCAACAAAGATAATACTGCACAAGAAGTTGGTACACACAATAATATGCACACTTGAACCGGAAAGTTCGTAGGGATAAGTTTGCTCTTATGAAGTGCGACTTACAAATAATAGGGGTGTCCATTTCGAAAGGGTTTTGAAAATTGTATACCACCTTAAAAAAAATGAAGAGCAAATTTTTGCAGCGGAATTGGGGGGACATTTTGCGTTTTCTCTTTTTTAATGGAAATACTTCTTTTTAAAATCTTCATCAACATATTTCCCTACTCCACTAAAATTTGCATTTTTAATGGGAAAAGTTTTAAACCATGTTGTCTAAGTCCTAATTAGAAACAGGAGTCTTTTTCCAATCCGATTCTCCCACGAATTGATCTATGATCTCTGAATAGTTCGTTGAAAAGTGTGCACCCTCCCCTGAAATATGTACATTTATGATAACCGTAATTGACTCAAAATAGTATTATTTTTAATGATATAAATTAATAAGAATAACAATGAAAACTATTTAAAAATATTATTTTTAAATGATTTGAAAAATTAAATAACTATAAATATGGTTTGTAGTCACTATAAATGAGGTGATTTTAGATGGATATTGATCCTCTGATTGTATTAGTTACTATATCATGTAATAATGATTTGCGAAGGTTATTATATTTCGTCAGTTAATTTTTATTGAACATTCATGTTTTTATAAATATTTAATAACGATATGTATTTTTTTTCTTTTTTAATTAGACGAAGACGCATTGTCGTATTTGAGCATCGCGAATGGGAAGTACATTTTTCAGATCTATTGTTTTAAATCAGGACACGTTGGCTGGGCACTTCATTCCAAGACCCCCACAGTTTCACAGGAAGTTAAGAAATTATATTATGCTCATGCAGCTTCTTTAGGTTTTCCTGAAAATACAAATGTGATATTGCACGGCGACCATTGTGTAGATTAAATTCAATGTTTCTGAATTTAACGTCCACTTCTATATAGTACTGTTGATTAATATTTATGTTGCGAAGGTTAAATTGGATTAATTTTTTAAGACGCTTTATTTTGTTGTGTAATTTTTATTTTAATAGTTTGTTAATACTAGTTATCGTTAAAAGAATAAATAAACCCTTAGTCAATGTGGTAGAAAAGTTCGCAAACTGAAATGAATACAAAAGCAAAATTATTTTCATTAAGTAATTTACATTCGGATTGCTCACAGACGGTAGTAATATTGCATATCCTGTACTTTGAATCCGAACAATATTTAAAACTTAAAATTTTTCGGAACTTACACTAGATATTATTGACGTTTCATAAAAAACAAGCCCAAAATATAAAGCTCCATAAAATGACAAACAAATATTCAAATTTTTCACGCTACGCCCGAATTTAGTGTGTTACTGGTCCATTTTAGCCTAAATTATTCTCAGATTTTTCGCTCTTAGCACGGATATGAGCATTTAATACCTTATAATGACAGTGTGACCCTCCCCAAATGACAATTCTAGTTACAGTTACTGCTCTGCTTGGTCTACTCTGCAAGATTATTATTTATGATTGAAATGCAGTAATAGAAAATGAAAAAGTTGTAAATATAACGCGTATCTCAAGTTTATCTGTATTTAATGTGCGTGTTTAATAGTTTAAATGTATTATACCTTCTTGAACATTTTTGTTCGACGTAGAAACAAAGGTTGCGTTTGTATAGCACATTTTATGGTGTGCATTCATGCATTTCATACTGATAACATGAAATGAAAAATTATAGGTCTAAGTTATTCTTACATTCAACGTATTAAGTGCCTTTACAGGTTTTTATCAGTTTCTGTCAGTTTACAATGACCTTGTGATTCAGTCTAGTGCATATAGCAGACAAATAAAGTCTCTGTTAAAGTCTGAACATCTATAAGCATTTGAACAATCGAAAGATGAACTTACAATTAGTAATCAGTAATTAAGTAATTAAGGAGGTACCTGGGACAATACATATATTATCTGTTTTATGTAGATACCTTTTTTATACTATTAATACATAATATACATCCTTCACTATTTGTTATTTGCTATGGTATTTGCACAATCCATATCTTTCAATGAAATAAATCTAAGAATAAAGTATATAATGCACAGATTGGCAAACTAAATGCCAGATGATGTATCCTGCAGTATGAATGTATTTTATTATGTTATGCTACTAATTTTTGTATGCTAGTTCCTCAATTTGTTGAAATTATTTAAAGTAAAACAAATGATTCCAGTGAATTTCAAGTATTCTTTAGAGTATATCGGTATAAATTGATTTAGTATACAATATAATAATAATATAATAATAAAAATATATAACATTAAGAAAATAAAATGTTGAGATGTTCCATAAACTTTTAATTTGAATAAACCATAGTAAAACGCATATAGTAAAGTGATGGAACATGGGCAATATGGGGTACTGTGAGACAAATTTTGGGGAAACCTGGAGTGATGTTAGACAAATTTTGGAAAACTTTGGGGCTGTTGGTAGACCAATTTTGTCCATCTTGGGGTAATGTGAGACACATTTTGGGAAACTTGGGGTGGCTTGAGACAAAATTTAGCTGAGGTCAAGGGTAAAAACTTTTTCCTTTATCAATATGGATGAATTTTGGATTTTTTATCGGTTGACCTTGGGGTGACCTTATGACCTCATGTTTTGACCATGTTGTAGCCGAGGTCAAGGGGAACAACTTTTACCTTTGTCATTTTTTCCATGACCCCTCCTAGTGGTCAATTTTTTATTTTTTATCGGTTGACCTTCAGATGACCTCATGACCCATGTTTTGACTTTACCATATTGTAGCTGAGGTCGAGAGGAACAAATTTGTCTGTTGTCATTTTTCTCCATGATCTCTCCTTCATTGTAAAGTTTGTGCACACAGATTGTGTGCGTTCACGGATGGCCGGACGGACGGACGGACAGACAGACAGACAGACGGACACATCATTCCTATTAAGTGATTTCACTTAGTTCCATCACTTAATAAACCATGTTTAGCCTTTGTACTTATTGTATTAATTGCTTTAGATTAACGTGTCCCGCCCCAACAATAAAATTAATAGATTTTCCAACAGTAGAAACGATATGAAAATAAAAGACCCTCATTCTATTCAATTTGAGCAGTGGTACAATTAGGGAATTACAGTCAAAATTAATGGTGCGCAAAAAATATCATAACATCGTTACAGAAAACACGAAAAAGGTTGGCGGATTTTTTGGCGAACGCTTTCTGTAAGGTGAATTCCTATATGAGTGAGATGCTTGCTGCTTAAAATATTATCTATTCACAAACTAATAGAATTTACATACCCATGCGATATGCGATCTATACATGTATAAGTAAGAATAATAAATGGTATTTTGCTAATTTAATTCTAATGGGTTTAAAAGAAAAACACAAAATAGAACCATTGGTGAAGGAAGCAATAGTCGTTGAACTAAATATTTGGAACAACAAAAATTAATATAAATTATATTTTGTAATCTTTACATGTTCATTGAAATTAATAAATTGAAGGCAAAATGTTGCAGTGAGGTAAAATAGATGCTGATGACAGTTTTCCTATATACTACGAATAAAATTGGATAAGTGATTACTAAATATGCGGTCAAAATTAATATTTAAAATATGTACTAAAAATGTGTTGATTGACTAATCAAAACATTATGCGATTCCTTAGTGCCACATTTTTCCTTTCTCAATTACGAAAAGTTGATATTAAATTTAGTTGACTATTGTTCAAATTGTAATAATGTAGTTTTATATTATCATCCGCTTCAAAGGTTAAACACAATTCAATTTATCAGTTTTATGATAAAATGTGACAATTCTAAACTTCAAACAAACTCACTCAGAATTTGTTGAAATTCATAGTACATTAGCGATGTCGATTAGTATGAATATAATATTTTGCTGGCAACACGGAGAATAAAAGCTATTATTGTTTCTATTAAGTTCATATTACTATCTGATATCATTTATTTTGGATATACATTCTTAACAAACATATTGTTCTTATTGTTCGCAAAAGTTGTGTCGATAATGATCACTTGAATAATTTAGAGAAAACTGTCGCAATGGACGTCATCGTCAGAATGTTCCAGTTTTTGCGTCGCAGTATAATTTCATTTGTCACAACTCCTCAACATCTACTAATTATTCTTCTGAACAATTGCTAAATCTGTTGCAACTGCGTATATTTTGATATATTTTCAGAATTTCCGAAAGTTAACAATTGGCATGGCTTCGATTTTTGGCACAGTGATCGCTGACAAATATTTAAATACTTTTGCAGAGAAAATGTGGCTTGGTTTTATATCATGGAAACCTGCGGAAAGAAAGTTTAAAATCTCTAGCAATCCTCTACGTCACATTTTATTTTATATTGTTTTCACTGTCTTCTGTGTTTTAAATTTGTACACTCTCGGGTCTTTGTTGTATCAAATATTCCATCCATTTCTGAGCAAAGAACATGTGATTGTTTATATTGGAACGAGTATTCTATTAACAACGGTTCAATATGTTTATGTAGTATTTTACGTTAATAGATCTAACTACGCTCATTCTGTAAATCGTGTTCTATTCGAAGATTGGTTACTAGCTGGTAAAAGCATAAAAAAATGAAGATTTGCTAATAATATTTTTAACAAATTTATCTAAAATGTATTTTTCATTCCCATTTCATTTCATTCAGATACGCACATTGAAAATCAAGAGAGAATGTCAATTAAGGAAGAATTACAATTTTATCAGGATGGAATCATCGTCTTCACATCAATGGCCATAATAGCTTCGATGCCCTGTGGAATTATCCTCGTCACTTTTCCTTTGGCCCCCACGGTCTATCTCTTGGAGACAACTTTCTCTTTCATGGATTGCCTGCCTCTTCGTTTAGTCCTTATTCCTGTAATTATATTTTTCGTGTTGCATGCAATGTTCAACATATTGTTCGTTGTGTACACCGCTCTTGGCTATGCGATTGTTATTAATTTCTGGTTGAAAATATTAACAGCAACAAATAACCAAAAAAATGCGTATGCGCTAAGTAAAGAGAAACTGCATAAACAACCTTTGCTGGTGATTCGTATCTATCGCATTCTTAGAATTGTAAATGTACAAATAGATAATTTGTTGATCCGGAAATTTGCACCATTTTTAATATTTGTTGCTGGATTAATAACAATTATATATACATTCTGTTGCATAAAAATGAGAAATATCGTCCCAATGCCTGGATTTCTTTTTATTCCCGTTATGAATTTAATGTCTATCATGGCAGAGATCGTCGTTATTCCAACTATTGCTCTGGTCAACACAAAATCTAAAATATGCATTCAGTCTTTGAAAAGTGAAGAGAACAGGTTAGTAAGAAAAACTGTATGTAGTATGACAGCGATGAACTTTACTATGGGACCGTTTTTCGTCATGAAACGAAATTCGGTTTTCCATTATCTTGAAATTGTTGTGAATAGTACAGTAAATCTTCTGTTAACGGTAAAGATACGGAACTAATTTTTTTTCACATCAATATTATTTTTTAAAAGTTCCACAAAAAATTATCAGAAAATTTCAGTTTTTCTTTGTTGCTTTCTTATTTCATGGATTGCCTGTTTATTCGTTTAGTCCTTCATTCTTTCATTGAGGGTATACACGAACTGTTCGTAAGTTTGTAACGTATTATAACATACGGAGCTTACGGACAGAGGCCTCGACAATTCT
>JABASD010006463.1:0-10181 GCA_019776165.1 Pogonognathellus flavescens | reverse complement strand
ATTGATGTGTTGACAACCATCAAGCAGACTTTCAATTGTTTACTAGTCGTCCATACATTGGGAAGAGAGTTCTTGCCAACATTATTGATCAAATTGCCCAATTGGGATTCAACAGAAACGATGTCATGCTTTTACCTTGTTACAGTGCGACTTATTTAGTTCCTTTCCAAAATTACCCGGTCACAGATGTCAGATACTCTATCAGCAAATTTTGGTGCATGTCATAATTAAAATTAAAGGCCACATTTTGGATGACAAAAAACATCCACATTATCAACAATATCAAGTATAGATTAGTTTACCGTCCTAGAAAAGGGCAAATTCATTAAATTATACAACCACATTTTAATATATCAAATATAATATAATTGAATCATTTTTGACCACATACCTAAATACGAAAATATTGGTAATTTATGTGAGAATTTTTTGTCGACTCTAACATACTATTTCTGAAAAACCAGACTCACTCAAGTTTCAGTTTATTCGATTTAGTAGTTTTCAACCTATTCGACATTCATACCGAGCTTATAAAATTATCAATTTCTTCTGTTTCAAAGCATATGAAAAATTTAGATGGTTAGCATACATTAGCTGTGAGTGTTTTCTACATGACAAATAATTGCGTGATTTTAAAAAAGTGTGGCAATGTGCACGTACTGCATTTTCAATTTGAAAGAAAACAAACTACATTTCAATTTTATTTTGAGTTCTATTAATTTATTTGTTTGCCGAAAGTGACTTTAAACTTCTTACTACAGTGTCTCTATAGATGTAATAAAATAGTATTTAAAAAAGTTGTAATGTTAATGAATATTATCTGGTTTAAAAAGGTATACAAATGTTTATGTCCATTTAAGGAAGCTAAACTGTTCCGCTTTAAGAGCGTTTAATTTATAGTTAGTTATAATTAATATTTCTAATTAAACTTCGTTTCACATTTTTCGATTCGGCGTGAGCGCCTTTATACTATGATTTAAATGTATTTTTAGAGCTGCATACTTCATTTCTGAGTAAAGCGCTACCTTCGGTTACTTTGAATACGCCAAGCGGGGTTTTCGTTTTGGGAATTACGATGTTGACTTGATTGCACTTTCATTAGAACAAAAAAGAATCTTAAACTTTTCCGGTTATTGTTAAACTCTTCAATGTAATACGAGCACAAAATTATGTAGTTCTACGACTGATAATAAATTTTTATAATATCATAAACAAGGACTATAAATTAATTTTGAGCACTTTACAAAGTAATACTTACTAGCAACTTTAGCGATATTTAAGAAAGTATACTCATCGTTGTTGCAATTATTTTCATTTAAAAAAAAGTTTACAATGGCAAACTTTAGTTTACATGGAGAAACAATGATGAAGAAGAAATATTTCTGGAAATATAATTGTATATAAAAATGAATTTTTCATAATTTACAATTCGCATTCATGTGTCGATATCTTCGTCTTTATAGGATCATTGCCTCCATGTGTCTCTCTAATTACTATCTTAGTAATTATGTGCAGTGCATCGTCGAAATTAGTGATGCGTTTGGGTTGAATAAAACTATAATATAAAACGAAATGAAGCCAGAATTTATGATGAATATAAGTAGACATTGATAGTATTGAGTATCTTCTGCCACAATATATTTGCATATGAATATTCTGTTAGGGTCACTTGGAATCAAACATTATTAAAAAATAAATGTTCATCGCCCGACCCATTCTGACTTGGTCTCTCTATACTCACTCCAACCCATCATGAATTCGCTTCGATTAACCTGGGACCCAGCCCAACCCCAACCCCAAACGGTTTGGTTCGACCCAAATCCTAGGTTTTGGGTTGATTGTGCTCCTATACTAGGTAACACTTTACCACAAAATGAATTCGGATGTAAAATGCAGTCGTATTTCATTCTTAAATCAATTGCTTCTTGGATATTCTCTACAAAAAGACCGTCCACTCCCAAAGCGAAATAGTAAAACATTTCTTGCTGTTTGTTTTCGGGGTCGCATTTGATAGCACATCCACGTAAAGATGGTTCATGTGAGTCGTAAATAACGTAAAGAGCCATTTTGAGCTTAAGAGAATGACCCACTTTAACCAGTTCATGCGGGGGGATGAATCCACCCAAGCTGGCGATGAGTTTACGGTCGTAGGTGAGATTTTCTGATCGCATAAAGTCTATAACTCCTGTATAATACAGTTCTTTCCAAATACAGAAGTACTGGAAATCTTTAGCAACTTCAGAAAGGCCACCGTAAGTTAACCGCTCAGGATGGGCATCATCCAAAAGCAACATTAAATCGACATCAGTTTGTGTCTTAACATATCTGAGAGGGTCTCTGTCAAAGCACTGAATAATCACGTGTCCACAAGTAATTTTCTCAACCACCGAAGAATTGGACGATTTTTTGGAATTGATATATACACATTTAGGGAGGCTATTTTTTCTCATTGGATATCCATTCAATTTCAGGATGTTCAAGACTTTATCCTCGTGATAATGCGGCGTCCGATTCGCGTTGTGAAATATTGGATTCTTTATTTCCGGAATAATTCCTGAAAAAAATGGAACATTGCAATTTTATGTTTTACACTTTATTATAAAAACTGAAGTCTTTTTGTAATAAAATGGAAAACATGCCTATAGATCTCTTTGACTGGAAAGCGACTTTGTGAATTATATCTAAATATTCTTGAAACGTAGGTATATGGAAAAAATTGTTAAATAACTGTGGACGTATTCCTATAACTTGCTGTTGTACGAATAGAGTTTGGAGATCTGCTAACAAAAAGTCTCGAACGAACCAGTCATTCACAAAAGTCATCGGTATATTAGTTTCGTCTACGATGCCCGTCCAATTTTTCATCAAATATGCAAATTCAGGACGAGACGCCACATCCGTTTTCGATTTAAGTGTCACGTCATGGTAGCAAACGACATGCCCATCCTTCGTAAGCAACAAATCGGGCTCAACATAGTCGACATATTCTAGAGCCGCTAATTCATATGCCCCTTTTGTGTGCTCCGGCATTAAAATTTTTTCACCTCGATGTGCAAACAAAACTGGCTGTTTTTTATCCAATGTATTCCATAATCCTGAAACATAGAAATTCCAATTAAAACCCATTAAAAAGCTGAATCATTGATACCGTTTTCTTACACACTACACCTTACATGCTAAAAACTGGAAATTAAATTTAAGTCAATTGTGCTGTTGTATTTTATTACCGCTGCTGGCTTTGGCTTTACTAGCTTGAGCAACACCCGCTAAAAAGAATCCGTGTAAGAAAATAGTTACAACAATTGGCAAAAGAATTATTGAATACATGTTTATTAATAATAACTGTCACTAGCACCACGTACAAATAATTTTCCAACTCTCGCGTGTAGTTTGTCGCAGATGAATCAGGCTTGCAGAGAAGATTGTTACATAAAAAAATTAATTCAATAATTCGGACAGAAATTAGTTTCCACCTTATCAGCAAAGCACTAAAATAAACACAAAGCACGCTGTCAGCTTGTTTGCTTTGTTTCTTTTTTTTAAATAATACTAAAATTAAACCATCAATTTAACGATAAATACATTACCAACTGAACTGACTAACAACATTCATTTGATAGTGCTCAACATTCCTCCAAACGCACAGTACAATGTACACAGACCAGTTCCAGAAACTGAATGACTTTCTTTGTGATTCTGACAGAATCAAAAACAAATTCTTTTTTCTACTGTCTATTTATAATCAACACAGAGAGCTGATCAACCGAACCATTATACGGGTGAATGCCCTGGTCTATATAATCTCATCTGATTATGTAGACCTTCTTTAATGCACGTACATTTATAGCTTGTGTCATTACCATGAAGTTGTAGAATGTTTGGGCATGGAAAATTATAAAAATAGCATTAAGGGTACACCAAGGGACCGATGGTTTCAAAGGAGGTATAAAAACTAAACAAAGGTTTGTCACATACAAACTACAAACTGTGTCTCTATCTTACATGAATAGCTGGCGACTGTTTTAAACAATATTAGTTGTGCTACAGACAAGTGTCGGCCGCACAATTTGCCATTTTATGCCCTCTGAGACCCCCAGACGACTCAAGCTCTCCAAAATAAATTTTTCTAGTTACGCCCTTGGCTACAGATATAATGAGAACTGCGACTAAAAATCAGCAGGATACTGCTTTATTTTGTGTACGAGAAAATAAAGTTGCATGATTGAAATTTGCCTTTATTCAATTACTGTACAACAGAAATCCCTATACATATAAATCGTAAACATGAAATAATCTATGCGTAATTACTGTAACAATTTCCTACATTATTACGCCTAAAAGAAAGATTTATATTAGAACTTAGCAATACATATTGTAAAGTGATGTTAATTTAATCTAATGAATACATATATTTCAAAGCAACAAACCAAACGCATCTATTTATTATTTGTATCAAACGTAACTGCCAAAAATTTAAACATTTCAATTATTTCAGTTCAAAATAAATATAGGCTGGCAAAAATAATCATTTCATGATTGGCGATATAGATGGCAATGTATTATAATTTAGTCAGAAACGAGCCATAATTTCAAATCCAACTTCCTTTTTTACAATATAGTTCCTTAACTAGATTTATTATTCACATTTTATGACAAAAATTACCGATATCTATTTATTTTTATACCTATTTAAGAAAATTTTTATTTATATTTAAGCGCAGTTTCAAAACCCACTTGGGTTTTTTCCAAAAAGGCTGTTTTAATCCTGAAAATTGGTAACATTGGTGACTTTTGAATATACCACATTACACAAATATTTTAAGTATTGCCATGATTTCAAAAGTGTAAATGAAATATAACCAACTATTGATATAATACATGACATAATTAAACGTTTATGAAAGAGAAACATCTCAAGAAGAAATAAAAGAAAGCTGGCTAGCAGAAGCACTATGAGTATTACAAAAATTGTGTAAATCCTGAAAGAAATTGTCATTGCAATTGGCTGGCTCTCTGAATACAGTAATTTACTTGTCAGTGCAAACAGATGTTTATGATAGAAGTGGAAGTAATACATATTTGCATACTGGTATATACCAGCGGTCACCAAGTTCGAGAAGGATGTTTGTAGAAAATTCTGGTAACGAAATTTAAAAATCCAATAATATGTTCTAAAGTCATACGGTTCCTCTATAATCGGACATTGCAGGCTTTTCAGTGGCAACGAATTATATTCATTGTGTTCCATGATTGAAAACAATTTATTTTCCTCCATGTACGTAAAACGCTCTAGAAAAGGGAAACTGATCCAATTCGATGGCAACACGGAACTTAAATCGAAAATTCTCTTTGTGAGATTGTGTTTCTCAAATAAAGCAGTGTAGTGAGGTACTTCTGTAATATTATGTATGCCACTGTGACCAAATTTGTATCCTTCATCAATGAGTTGTGAAAAGTTCTCGAAAGGTTGATCTTTGAAAGGTGTAGTGGATTCTGCCTGAACAAAACACTCATAGCAAGCCGACAGAAGCCATCCACAGAAGGCCAGGAGCAAAATAATTTTCTTTGAAACCGGTGTGTGATCCTGGCGAAAAAGTAGAGCAATCCCCGTTAACCAAGAAAAGGAATGACGTGTCTCATTGATAATTTTGCATTTGATAATGTACAAGTACACGTAGCATGTAATAACAACATACGAAATACAAATACAAATCCATGAAGTTGTATCGTAGCCTATTTCCAACCAACTCAAGAATGGAGACGCAATTACCATCTCTTTTTTGCAATAAAATACGTGATCAGCATTGTTTTCAGTTGCTACGTATTTTAATTCAAAATTATACCGTTTTAAAATCCATTTATGTAACATCAGACTCATCGGGATATTTCTCGATGAGTTTATATTGTTCAAAACTAACATAAACCGGTGTAAAGTTATGCTTTTCACACAAAGCGGGAGTCAGTAATTCCAAATCGCTGCATAGTATTCCACTTTTAGCATTTTCATAAAGTGAAGAAGTACATTTTTCACTATTCAGTTCCATGCTGGATATCACATAATGCTTCTCTCTTTTCTTTGTTTTTAATTTAAATTTTGTGATCGAATCCCAATGTACAGGGTTCAAATACTCATCATTGATATTCAGAACATCCTGACTTGAGGAGGGCCTTATGTAAGCTTTCATATGGGTGACATTAAAATCAAACAAAACAAGGACAAACCTTGCATCAAAAAACCCTGCCCAGGATTTAAAATTCCGGTTCCATATTTCAAAATTGGTGGTTCTTCTAGACGAAACAAAAATGAAGATAAAATAGCTGTCTTCTCTGAAACCTAGATAGCTGTCCATAGCATTTTGCATGTCACTCACGTGTACCGGATTGAAGATAACATTAACCTCACACAATTGTTTCGTTGTCATTCTTGGGTCTTCATTCTGATATTGCAACATTTGTTGTAGAGGAAGAAAGGAATATATCTTCCAAGGTTGGAAGTGTTGATTGATGTGTAGGAACGGCTCCACTAAATCGGGTAATGTCTCGGTTGTCAGAAAAAAATCACACTTCCTAAAATGCTCCAAGTTCATTTCAAAAAGAACGATTGCATGAACATGATGAATATTCTCGAAAATAAAAACAGTCATGAAAAATATGAATATTTTCCTAGAAGACATTGCCTTAAATACTAAAAATTCACTAAAATGTGTAAAGTGATTTGTCTAAGAATATAATAATTTTTGATGTTTAATAAGCTGGGGTTCCAGGTTACCCCCACCGTCGTTCGTTAAGATTGCTAGTTCTTACAAGTAAGAGTTGTGTCGCCCATAAAAAGCAAACAACCTCCGATTTGCACCATCTTTAGGCAGATCAATATTCCATTAATGTAGTACGTATAATATTATGTATTCCCATTTGATTTCTGCCTGATTAATAGAATCGAAACCGATGCGTTAGGAAACAAAACCAGGAATTTTATAAAAATACTATCAACAAAAAATATTTTTAAGTACAAGTAATTAATTTTCGAATTAAGATTTATCGTTGGCTGAAAATTCCCTACAGAGTGTGTATAAAATCATGATACAATTTTCAAATCAACGGAGATATTTTTTCTAAGGGAGAACAACAGCTTCTGAATAGTATATGGGACTTGATCAAAATTAGTTATACTGTATAATATTTTGTTGGATTTCCCCGTAGTTTGTGTACGTTTTTTATTCTTGACAACATCAACCAACTATCGACACAACAAAAAAGAAAAGTCAGCCACTTCTGCCGTTCTGCCTAATCTTAACAGAACACTTTGTATCCGTCTACTTTTCAAGTATAACATTGTAAGACATTACCAACTAGCTAAGTTAACATTATATTCGGCTTATCTATACACAGCTAGCTGCAAAGGCACCATAAATATTTCAGCTACACTCGTAGATATGTTTACACCAGGTATTGACATAAGTCTGGGAAAACCGACATGAAACCAGCGGACAGTGGTTTTCTTCAAGCTTAAAGTACACATTCTTTGGTCACGGCAGTTTCCCCAGACGTACGTCAGTACCAGGGCAGAGCTACGACTACCAAAGTAGCTAAAATAACTAAGATGATTGGGTTAACCATTTTATTTAGGTTATGTCATTTTTTATTGATGGTAAATATGAATATAAAACGATAAATCAATTTAAGTAGTGTCTATAGTATTAGGTTTTAACAAAAATTGAGATCACTAACTAACACAATGTCCTTACGACCCGGTTACAAACCAGTCTGTTCTTGGGCGCTATTGCCTTTATTTCAAAGAGGTGCTCTACTTCAATCATTCTTTACTTCCTACTTTTTCTTCTGTATGTGTTTGTATTTCTTTTTGTTTCGTCGGGTAACATAGCAATGTTTGCTTATGTAAAAGTGGTTTAAGTCGCCAACCAGTCTAGGCGGCACCAATCTTTAACAAACACGTATCATGTAAATAAATCATGGCGACAGTCTTAGACATGAGTAGCAATGGGAAATACTTCACCAAAATATATCTAACAAGTAAACATTTTTACCACGATTTTGTATTTTGTCATAACGTTTATCAACAGTTTAAGTTTAATTTCAATTACAATTTTCATCAAAATATTATTTCACTGCTAATTATTCTGGCATTTATAAGTATGCTGTTTTTGCCATATAATAAAAAATATTAGTATTGTCAATGTGTAATACAAAACTGTCGCCTAAAATATATTACTACGAATCTGTTTTGGTACTGGGTGATCTAAATAATTCATAGACTGTGATATTTACGCAATCGAATGTTGTTGGAATTTCTTGCGTTTCTAAGGGAAAAAGAGGTAGTAACATGCCATGACCGGGGCTGGTGAATACATTTTGGCGACACTATTCCTAGTAAAAGTTTCGCTTTTTGTTTAACTTCCAATATAAAGGGACATAATCGGCTACGGGCGTGTTAGTAAAGCAAACTGTTCTTCAACATCATCATAGATGTTGTTTCAAAGACAACGCTGTAGAAATTTGCTCATTTAAATATCACTTAACGGCAACCAACTTCTGACACTACTTTACATTAAGTAATTTTAGCTTCATCTTATTGATACGGTATATAAAATATTCGAATGAATTATTTTTTGTGGTACATAATATTGTAGTTATTGGACAAAACATTTATCATAACAACAATAATAAACCATTGCAAAACGGCTATAATAAAGTAGCGCAAGGGAAAGGTCAGAGGTCATGAAAGAGTTGACCATTTGACCCCATTTGCGAACTTGACCTTCGCTGGGACCCAGAGATCATGTATGAGAAGTTTGAACGATTTCTGTTAATCCGTTCTTGAGTTATCGTGGTTACAAACAGTAGTAATTCTAAAAGGTCAAATGTCATGAAGAAGTTAACCCAGTTACCCCACTTGCAAACTTGACCTCCGCTATGACTCATAGATCACGTATGAGAAGTTTGAACGAATTCTGTTAATCCGTTTGGGAGATAATCGTGTCACAGACGGACGGACAGACGGACGGACAGACGTAAACACCATTCTTATAAAGTAGCTTGCGCTACTTAATAATTCAAACATTGAAATAAAATTTGATTTCAAAATCTTCGTTTGGCTGGGTCATTTCAAATAGGTTAATTATTTTGAGAGTGTAAAAATATGAACGTGTCTTAATTCGACTAGCATAAGTCCAATTTTGTCACAAAAAGCAATGGTGGGAGAGAAAATTCCTTTCAAAATGATTTTAATTATACTGGTGTTTCC
This sequence comes from Pogonognathellus flavescens, assembly GCA_019776165.1. Lineage (NCBI taxonomy): Eukaryota > Metazoa > Arthropoda > Collembola > Entomobryomorpha > Tomoceridae > Pogonognathellus > Pogonognathellus flavescens. Next base: position 919 of record JABASD010006463.1, on the reverse strand, counting down.
AGTTTTGGGAGAATTTAACTGTGTTGAATCTTTTCCACTGAACATGAGGTATTTTGAAAAGTGTGATTTTCATTCAACTTTTTCGGAAGCAGAATCGGATGAAGTGGAAAAGTTTTTGCACTTGAATCAACATTCTCAAAGCTGGACAATCTATTCTTTCGTAAAGAAAATTGAAGGCAACAACAATCAACGGCAAAATCCGAACAAAATCGATTTTGCCAGAGAAATGTGTGATATTAATCTGGTTATGCGCCCTTACAATTTTCAGGATGTTTATGACACTTTAAACGGATTCAGGGGTTGGAGAGAGAATAGTATTTTCCTTATTATCTACTACTCTACGGGCGATTGGCAGTCTGTGGAAAGAAAAATGAAGTCTGCCACACAATATTTTGATGCAAAAATTGTGCATCAAAATTGGTTCAATGGAAAATGCCTTATGAATTTTCGATCAGAAATTAGTGAAGATCTAATTCCCATGATTGGCGAAGACATGAATCCAGCAAGGTGGGACATCGTACGAAAATACAAAACAGTCACAAATGAAAAGTTAGCACATTATGCCTACTCCCACCCAAATGATTATTTCTCTCTGAAATGCACAAATTCCATTTACGAAAATATTCGTCACTCCGTTATATGTGACTATGAGCACGTTATGATTGAAGTTTTGTCTCGAAAGCACAACTTCACGCCTATCTATACATCAGATTCTAACAAATGGAATACTTTCATCTACCCAAATTATGATTTAGGTTCAAAATATATCATGAACAGCAAAAGTGTATTTACCCGACAAAAATCGATTCACGTATATTACTGTTACAGAAACAGAAACTATGGAACCAGTGTATTGACATGGGTGAAAATTGGATTTGACAAAATGACGTGGATAATTTTATCTCTTTCGTATGTTAGT
>JABASD010006462.1:0-10182 GCA_019776165.1 Pogonognathellus flavescens | reverse complement strand
TCATTCTTTAAAAATCGTTTTTAAACCTGCAAACGTTACATCACTAAGCAAATACTTCCATTGGGTAGAAAAATTTAAGAAATCAATTTAATTTTACAAATTTTACTGCATTAATGGATTCATTCAAATTGTGGGATATTGTTAATTTACAGGTACACAAAATGTTGCATAAACATAATAACTGGATAAGACATTCATTTGTTTTCATATGGCCCAACTCGATAATGTTTCCAGAAAGCAGTGAAAAAACACTAATGCAATTTATTTCAAGTTTTCCGAGTGATTTAAAACTATCGTTTTCCACAAACGTAGCTTTTGAAGTTTCTTCTTCGCAGTGCTCCGATTGCAAAATTTCTACTGAATTTTGGGAGTATTACGCAGTTGGAAACATGACTGTTTTAAATATTGTGGAAAATATTTATGAACCATTAATTTTGAGACGCAGTACACTAAAAGGGATTCCACTTAAAGTTCTCGTTCGTGTAAGCAATTATAGCATTATAATTTTTGATTTTGTCCTTACAGATACGGTGATAATAAATTAATACATTTAATTTCAATTCAACTTATTTCAGTCCGATGTAAATTTTAAATCTCACTTGAATGTGGAATTGACAAAAAATAATATTAAGCTGGTTGGAGGTACAAGCGTGTCAGTATTAAATGATTTAATGGACTCCCTGAACTTTACGTAAGATTTAGCAAACTATTGCGAATTAATTATTCTTAAATCTTGCTAATGACTAATGACAATAATTTTGACCAATCAAACAGAAGCACGCCCATATTATCGAAAGGAGCATTATCTCAAAGCCCGGACGGAACATTAACTGGAGTTGGACAACAAGTAATTTCGGAAGAAGGCGATCTGTGTATTATTATCGTCGTCATGTCTTTGAACAGAGCCAAATATTTAAGTTTTGTGCAACCATTTTCTTCAGATAGGTACCATTTCAATTTCCAGACCAAAATTTAAAAGTAATGTTTGTTTGATTTGAAATTGTATAATAATTTCACATATAGCTATTATGCAGTGTTTCGGAATCCTAACACAAAGCAAGGCGTGGATATCTTTATTTCCCCTTTCAGTGCAACAGTTTGGAAGGAAATTGCCCTCCTATGTGTGTCAATGATGGCAATCTTACTTATCGTTTCACAACTTCAAAGCTTCTTCATGCTAAAGGGACAAATTGAAGAAAAAAGTGAAATATTAGTTTATATGGTTGGAATTTTATGTCAACAAGGTAGAAATATTGAACCAATATATTTTAAATTTATTAAAAAATTATAGATATATGTACCTATATATACTATATAATTTTGAAGTTGAATCAGTATCATAAAATATTTACTAAATTGTATTTTATTGTAGGTTGGGCATTTCGTTCTGGCTTAAAGTCTGAGACAATTGCTATTGTTTCCTTTGTGATGGGAAGTGTATTTTTGTATGCAATGTATACAGCTACAATAGTTTCCTCGTTCTCTGCAGTGTTTGCTCCCATTAAGAGTTTTCATGAATTATTGAAATACAACTACATTCCTCTCAGCAGACCTTCAATTCCAATTTATGCTTCAATTGTCGAAGTAAGATCTGTATCATTTCTACAGTAATTTAAGAAAAAAGTCTTTAGTTTTAATTTCGGTAAGATGCATGTTATTATTTCAAAGTACAGAAGGACGATTTACATAAAAGATTTTAAATTATAATGTTCATATGTATTCATACATAGATATTACTTGTGTGAATTTAGGATGAAGAAACTGTGCTAAAATTATTAAATCAGTCAGAAACTTATTTTGTCAACGAATCCACGTCCGTCCAAAGGGTATTCGATTCTCACTCGGATGAAGGAAAACGTTTTGCTCTTGTAAGCTACTTGTCCACTTTCTTTACAACTGGAAGAAATTTAAATTATACAGACGCACAGTTATGCTCACTCTCCGTGATAAGATTGGGGACTTTTAGATATAAAAGTGGCATATTTTTCAAGAAACATAACGCTTACCTCGAAATATTCAATCATAGGTATGGTTATTTAATACACATTTATCTGTGAATACCCTAATTTTAATTTGAAGTAGTATTTGAATCATCAAATGTAAATTATTTCTTGTATGGTTGCAGGGTAATATGGATTATGCAAACAGGACTAAACTCTCGTTATTATAAAACATATTTGACTGAGACTTGTGTTAATTGCCAAGATTTTCGGGAAAAACACAACTGGAGACAACTAAACATTCATGATTACAAAACAGCATATAACATCATCCTTATAGGATATTCCACCGCAATAATAATATTCGCCTTAGAATCGTTCATTAAGCTTGTACATAAAAAATCTTTAACTAGTCATAGAAAACCAATTCAATCCTACAAAAGTGGCGTTGTCGACGAGGAAAAGAAAAACACTCTAAACAAAGTGTAAGTACAGGACAAACAAATACAGAATGCAATCTGCACTGTACCAATTGTAAGCACAAGTTGTATATGTAATGGTAAAAGTGTATTATGTATTAGCAGCATGGACAAATAAAAAAGTAACACAACAAACCTATTTTTTTCTTTCGTTATAATATTTATTGTCACAATTTATATTTTATATTTATTTACATTGCAAAATTTTTCTATTAATAATATAAAAAAGGAAAGCATGTATCCACAAAGCATCAATACAAATGCTGTTTGAAGATCAAATATATCAGCACCGGAGAACTCCATGGGCTTATAGCATACTGGAGCATGAAACAAATGCCTTCTTTTTAGGACTTCAATTATTCCTTGTTCCATTAATTTCAACAAGCTGTTAAGAAAGAAACAAAATCCAATTTATTGTTAATTGATTAGAAATCAACTCTTAATTTCTAATCATTGTTACATATATGATTAGAAATAAAATGTGGAACAATTTGCAATCGAATAGGTTGTACCCAAAATCGATGATCTTCCTCAGTTGGGATCCTTTTCGAACAAATGCACCCTGCTTTCTGAATTGGTCCTTTATAGGAATGCTTTGTATGTTACATGCGTCGACTGGGTTGTAGCACTTGTTTATTTCACCGAATCCTGCCATATGATGAATTAAGTATACGAATTTTCCCTTCCCGATTTCTTTTACAGGACTTTCGGTTACCCTTTTGTAGGTTTGGCTTTTCCAATAAATAAGTTTTGTGCTCGCTTCGTGTGACTCCTTAATACATTAGGAAAGTTTGGTAGTTTTCAACACAAAATTATCATCTACCTTATCGCCAGGCGCGTAACTAGGATTGCCAGTCACAAATGGTTTCGGGAATGACCAAAGTGTAAAAAATAGGTTATTTGCGGCCTTCGGTCGCAAATAACCGATTTTTTGAGCAGTTTGGAGGGAGGGGTGGCCGGGCACCCTGTGACCCCCTAGATACGCCCTTGCTTATCAATATTTATTATATCATAAGGTATTATATAACTGAATTTCCTTTTTTGGTTATTGTTACTATAAATTAAGATAAAAAATTAATTGTACAAACCAACCATTAAATTTTCATGTGTCCCTTTATAATTTAAAACTTCCACATTATAATCCGAATTCACAATGTCACCAATGGTTTGGATGGGATTGTAGTCAATGGATAAATAAGAAATGAGAGTTCCAGAAAATGCTGCATAAAGAACAACTGCGACTACCAACTCACTGAAATATAATGCTCGAAGAGGCAGTAAGGACGAAGGTTTGGGAACTCCTGGAAAATTGAATTAATTATAATGAGCAAGATAACTTTTTGGATACTGATTGGATTTAAAACTATTACGAATTGAATGCCTCACCCCTATTTGTAATGGGAGCAAATAACCATGGAACAAGTTCCTGTGCAGTTATGGGGTTTTCACTGTCGCGACCATCATCGCCGTAAAAATCGTTCCAATAAATTGTAAGGTGAATGAGAATGAACACTAATTTATTAACACACATCCAAATCCAAACGGAAATCCACAAAGAAGTTGTAAATGGGAGGAATAAAGAATTCAATGGATATCCGCTATATCTTTTGAAAAATGCCGTCAATCTGTGTATCACAAATTAATGTCATTTTAATGATATAGAAATACTAGATTGAAGGGCGTACCGAGTAGGGGAGCACAGCGGGTGCGTTTAAGCGTGCCACCACCAAATGCCGCTTTATTAGGCGGTGCCCCCAAACAGCAATCCTGGGTACGCCCTTGCTAGATATAACCATAGGTAAGTTTTGCAATTAAAATATTATGGTCTAGAAGACATAATAGACATCATGGAGCTCGTATTGTAAAAATTATACAGATATAGCTACAGTAGCAGTTACCACTTACACATTGACGTGTGTATGAATATTGTAATCTACAACTTCCGTTCTGCGCCAATCGATTGAAGAAGAACTTATTGCCAAGTCGATGTCTCCTCTAATGGCTGCTCCTACCATACCCTCCCATTCCCCAGTTTTTGCATTTATAGAACCCCAATCGGTTGTAATGAAAGGAACAACGCTAAAAAATTATTCAAACCTTTTTAATTGATATATTAAATGCTCAAAGATGTCATAAACCGCTATATAATTAGAATTAGAACTAACGAAAAGTTTAGGAGATCTTGTAACCCATGTAGAAGCTCCACAGCATACCCACTGGCAAATACGGAGCGGTTAAAAACATCAATTTCCATTTTTGTATCATAATCGTAAGTCGCATCCGCCTACACTCATTATAAAAAATAAAAATTGCTTCTGCTTTAATTTTTTATTAACCTTAATTGCAATAGGATATTTTTCATACCACTCCAGCTACAATCAATGTAGATCCTGAAAGAGTAATCTTTGAAAATTTGGTGATAGTGTAATATGCATCAGAAAAGTCATCATTCAATGACACACTAGCTTGGGATCCCCCCGCGTAATCTATACTAAATTGCAATGAATTAGCAGTATAGTTTATAATGAAATTATGCCTAATTTACCTGCATTTATAAGTGAATGTAATTAAATTTTTATGTTACTTGAATGTTTCAAGGGCTTTAAATTTGTGTGAATTTAATTCGTCATCTAGTATGTGAATATTCAGAGGATTTGACATTCCAAAGCTCGTGTTTAGTATTAATTCCTTCATGTTTGCAAGATTTTTGGTTGAAACAGCTTCGGAATAATTTTCTGTGTCTTTAATTGCTATCCAATTGTATTGCATTGCTGTGAGTGACTTTTTGGAAGCCTATACGATATGATAAAAAACGTTTCACAACTTGTGTAGTATACAAAATTATTCGGACTATTACATTGTATTGTTTTTCTTACCCATACCATAAGATGGTCTAATTCATCCCACGAATTAATTTCTGGTATAACATGGGTTAGAAAAACTTCTGGATTGTCGTTCATAACTGGAGGGTTTGTCCAGTTGTAGCAAGCTATCTGAATGTTCGAATGCAACTTTGAACAAACCGGAGGAAGCGTGCGGGCAAACGGGATGCTAACTTGTGGAAAGTAATAGTAATCTTGTAATGCATGTACAATTTTCGAAACGTGTAGATCTTTTCGGTAATTTATTGTAGAATCACCGGTTTTTATTTCCATTAAACGAATAAAAAATAAATATATCTTAATAAATTTTACTAAGATATTGTGGTCAGCATGACGAGCTGTTCTGTAAAAATTTAGTGACATCTTCTTCGGGATGTAAATACGTATATGAAATTCGATGGGTGTGATTGCTGACATCGATGACTATCTAGACTCCATGTGGTTGATAAAGACTAAGGCATTGTGATTCAATAGTAGTAATACATTATACATTTAGTACCAGTTAGTGCATATGAAACTGCTGAACTTAAAAAAGCTAATATTCCTCACGGTTCGTAGAAGCCTGTGTTTTGTTTGCCTTCTCAAACCAACAATCTAGGAACCGTGAATATTCCTAATATTTTTGGTTTGCATAACATAGTAACAGTTTGAGTTATTTATCAACTTCTCATTATCCATTATTATTGACATTTCAATTGCATGCTTCATTAAATATAATTTTCCTTATTGTCGGGTAAGATAACGAGTTTTTTGTCAGTAAATTGAGCCAGCAAGGCCGATGCAATAAAAACATGATTAGATGAGTAAGGTACATAGAATGAGCCGAAAAAGGAATTTGTTGTATTTCCGTTGTGCCGACATAAATTAAGATATAAAAATATTTTGGGAGAGAACATTTTTATAGACTCAAATAATAATTAACAGTAGCAGGCTACAAAAATGGGGTTTGAGCCCCCAGATGGTTTGCGCTCTCCATTACAAAATCCTAAATGCGTCCCTGATTGGAACAGCTTTGTTTACATACCTCCAGGCATTTTTAATGGAATTTAATTTCTCAAAACTTACAAGCAAGCAATAGTTATGCATAAGTATAACCGATTACCTATGCACCTTTAGGTCATATTATAATCATAAATAAACAGGGAAACACCGGAGTGTAGCGAAACAATGAAGTTACATACTATTTAAATGTATTGAGTGAGACTTAAAATCAAACTAATGACTTATTTCGTAGTCGACTGTTCGTTTGTTGATAGAGAATATCTTTGGCTTCCAGACGACGTTTTCGAATTTTCAATTCGACTTTCCAGTCCAGAGATATCACCGATTAGCTCATAAAAGCACATACCGCGTGATATCACTTACCGTACCTTAAGGAAGTCCTCTATTACTGACATGGGTATGGGCTTGCCCAGCGCCCATACAGGCGCCCATGCCCAGGCAACTCTCTACTTCCTATGCAATGTCAAAAATATTTAGTTATAGCTTCTAAATTAAAAAAAAGCATAGGTGCATAGGTGTGTACTAAACAATTTCTAAAAAATGTAATTACATCATAACCAGATAGCTTATGAACAGGTGAAAATCTTAAATATTTTAGTGCCAGTGCATGATCAATACAGATAAAATGTTGTAAATAACGTGATACGCAATCAAACGGAGATGAGTTACCTAATAATTAGAGCCCTTGCTTTACAAACTTGCATGCTTGCATCGTTCAGCATGCAAGTTCATTTTGACCCTGATCCTGATCTGAATTACATAATGTCAATCCGCATAGATGTGTTGGAATTCAAAATTGAAATACCCTGCCGGATATCTTCGTAAGAAAAGCATATCTTAATTCTCATTGCGTCGCAAGTTTCTACAGCCAAAACTGGAGACATTCCATTCCAAATTCCAATCACTAATCTAATCACATGCGAACAAAGAGTTTCGAAAAGCAATGTATTCTATCGCGTCGAAACTCTTTGCATGCGACGAATAATATTGCAACAAAGACAGCACCATATAGAACGCGCACGCGGCTGTATCAATAAAATCAGCTCTGCACCGGCGCAACCAGCAAAAGTCACAGAACATATAACAACAACAACCGAACCGGGCTGCGGCTTTGTGTTGTGTCAGCCAGTCAGCCATACTTTTCTTTTAGTTCCGACTTCTCATTGTCAGTACAGCAGGTAAGAAGAAGAAAATTCTATCCATCATCTCTTATCGTACAAGTAATTTCTCTTAATTCTTTCATTTTACAATACTACACCGGTACCAAACTTCCGGTTTCGAACTAAGTTTACGAAATTATTAATTATTTAATACTTATTAAGTTTTCTATTAATATTATTGGTCAGGTTGATTACATTTAAGAAACAGCATTAATTAATAAAATAACCAGCGCAGGATGAAGAAACCAGTTTTACTTTCTTTCAGTTTTAGTGCCGGTGTTACATTAATGATACCTAACTACTTGATTACTTATATTCCCGTATCATTGCAGTATAAAAATATTAAATATTATTATGACGATAATACTATTTGATTTTTATTGTTGTAGATTTTAATGGGCAGAAACGGTCCTGATCATACCCCAAATCAACACAAACGAAACAAGAAAGCAAAATACAAAATGTATTACCAGAAGCAGGCACGACGGCGAGGAGGAAGTGGCCGAGGTGGTCACGGTGGTGGACGTGGCCGCGGTGGATGGTGTAACAGTAACCGAATTGGACCCGATGGCAGAGGAAGTCAATACACTGGTCGTCAGTGGAATGATCTGGCCCCTGGGATGAAAGGCTTTTTATGTACTACGAACTTTAGGGAGAGTTATTGTATTCGGGAGGCGTATAGCATTCTTAACGAGTACGCACCTCCAGAAGTACTTGACGATAAAGGGGAGCCAGCCACTGCTTCTGACGGAGTCCACATTGAATTGCGAAACCAGGATTCGAAAGGTGAAAGTATTTGTTCGCATCCTTGTTCCGTTTCAGCTGCAATCAAAACTTATCATCATGAATTGTCTAATGATGGGGGTGGAGATGACGGGCGTTCAGATTCTGTTGACAACGCACCTTGTTCTGTGAATGAACCCATGGTCATCGAAGTTAAAGTTGTATGTGGTTTTATATTTTATGAGCAATACTTTATTATCTTATCATTAATGAATGAATTGTATATGTTTTTGCAATAACTGATTCTGTGATCGTTATCGATTGCAGTTTTAATCATAGCAATTGTTGATTAAAATTGCACAAATTCAATAACAGAGATTGCCATATATTTGTACTGTTGACTTTTTTGTGCTTGCAGGAGGATGGATCTGGGGATGCTATAACGGGAGACGTTATCGACGAGAAAATGGACGAAGATGACGATGATGTGGACAAAGCTATTAAAAGAGAAGTTCAAGAATTAAAAAGTGACCGTGTACGACATAGATTCAAAAGTGCAAACACTTGTGTTACCAATGTTTGTTTCATTAGCACCACCGTAAGTTATACTTTAATTTCTTGTTTTATGTTGCTTGTAAAGATGTGTTTATTTGTATTTATTGACATATAATTTTTTCCTTGTGTCAGATCGAGGACCCATCGAGTCTAAGTGAAAAAATTTATGAAGATACTTTAGCTACCAAGATATCTAAGTCACGCAATATTCTACGGTTTCTCCCAATAGAGATGACATGCCTTGTAAGTGCGTATTTTCTTAAAATAATTTAGTAATTAAACTATTATTCGTATTAAAGCAGAACGAGGTGACGACAAATAATGTGTTGATTTATTTGCAGCCTAATTGGGAAGATATAATCAACACTCTTAAAATTATGCTGCCAAAGTATTTAGGCGAGGGAATCCAGTCATTTAAAATCGAATACAGCTGCCGATGTAACAGTAACAGCAAGTTCAATCGTACCGATGTGATGCAATTGGTGGGAGATCTCGTGAGTACAATTAATCCCATGACGTTTGTTGATCTCGACTGTCCAGTTTACACAATTGTGATAGAAATTATTTTATTTGCAGCCTAATTGGGAAGATATAATCACAACTCTTAAAATCATGCTGCCAAAGTATTTAGGCGAGGGAATCAAGTCATTTAAAATCGAATACAGCTGTCGATATAACAGCAAGTTTAATCGTACCGATGTGATGCAATTGGTGGGAGATCTCGTGAGTACCATTAATCCCATGACGTTTGTTGATCTCGACTGTCCAGTGTACACAATTGTGATAGATATTATTAACACGGTTGTGTGCCTCGGAGTATTGACCAACTATGTTCGGTATCACAAATACAATCTCGCCGAGGCTGCTATTCCAGACGATAAAGAGAAAAGTGAATCGAAGAAGAAAAATAATAAAAACAAAAATAAGAGAAAGGGACGTGGAGGTAGTTCGGACACTGAAATTCCCGAAGTTAAAGTAACAGAAACTGGAGTCCCTGAAATTCAAGTTTCGGAATCTGGAGCTTCTCAAATTGAAGTTTCAGAACCTGGAAATCCTACAGCTGAAGTTTCGGAAACGGGGGTTCCTGGAGTTTTGCAAACTGGGGTTACTGAAGTTTTGCAAACTGGAACGACTGAAGTTTTGGAAACTGGAACGACTGAAGCTTCGGAAAGTGGAATTACTCTTTCGATAACCGGAGTTACAGAAACTGACCAATCTACAGAAACTGAAATGGAGAGCGAAGAAGGTTCTCTCGCCGGAAGGGCCACTGCTTTAATGCCCCCTGATGATGAAGTTACTGGTAGGTTTTGAGAATAATATTATGACTTTATTAACACTTAGCAGTAAAAGTCCGTGATTTCTGATTTTGTCTTAAAAATGAATTTTTCAGGTGATAAACCTTTAGCCACATTTTGGTGGTCAATGCCGAGCTCTCCCTCTG
>JABASD010006461.1:0-10183 GCA_019776165.1 Pogonognathellus flavescens | reverse complement strand
CGTTGTCAAGGAATTTTGGTACCTATCAGTATATATGGAGCTTAAAACTTTACTGCGACTTAACTTCAGAGAATTCAGAATATTTTTCACATGAGTAGGAAGCAATAAAGAAGAATACGGTTAAGATGATATGGTTCTTTGTAAAAACTGTTAGAGTAATGATTCCGCGAAGCTCGAGGACAAGATGTCTTATTACATGATTACAGTTGACAACACAAGATAAATCTAGCATTTTGTTCCAGTTGTTTAAAGGATTCACAAGAATGTAAACAGATTGTATTGTATAACATTAGAATAACAAATAGCCTGCAGCTATACTTTTCAAAGATTTCTGAGAATACTACAAAACTATATAAGAAAAGAAACAAAGCATTATCATAAGGACGAGAGATTTTGGAATGAGTGACGATTTACATAATAAAGACTTCCATTCACATGCAGACAGGAACAAGAAATGAACTTCCATTCTGTTCTACTTTATTTATTTGCTGACAAGCAAATCATCCTTTACTGTTTACACTTTAGACATTAGAAGTTTCCACGCTACAATACGTTTTATTTGACTCAAGAATACAATTTCTATAAGTCAATTACAGTGAAGAAAGCACTTGAGATGATTCATCTCAAACAATAAGGAGAACAATCATTATAATATTTTTCCTTATCTCTTCTCTCGCTCTTGTAAGTCTTCATGGTTATTACTTAGTATTCCCTGAGTTAAAACTACAAGTTTGCCTCTGAAGTTGGCTTACTCCCCTGGGGAAAACAAAAAAGTGTGAAATACTCTGAGAAATCAGATATGTCACCTTGACTTGGCCGGAATTGTTTCTGCTTTGCTAACTCCGCATGACAATATCTGAACTTTCTCCATTAGCTTTTATTTTTTGTTAGTGGAGCATGATAATCACACTCAAAATGACAGTACTTAGTCTCCAGAAGAAACACAATTTAAGTTAGGAAAATTCAGGAAAAAGTTGTGTTTTTACTGTAGACGCGCGGCATACATTAAGTTGGCAACTTATACTATACACTATTCCACTTCTATTCGCTCATAGGCTCTCACTCACACGAGTCACGACAACTCGAGTACACGTCTTGGTCTGTATAAGAACCCAATCTATAAATGATAAGCGTAGAATTGAACGGAGAAAGGTTCTGCTACTACAATTCCTACTCCATATAACACAAGAAACGGGATGATAGGACGTACTATGTCTGCAGAATGATGACGGGCCCTCCAGGCCATTAAATTATCCTGCTGCGCTCTCCAATAACAAATTCTCGAGGTAGGGTATCGCAAAAGCACAGCTATTACACAAATACTGTATTGCCACCCTTAGTGGGACATTAGATACATATATAGCAGGATATAAAACACCTTAGTGGTTTGAAAATACTGGTGAATTAGATTGAACACTTTATAATGCCTTACTTTCCAACAACTCCCATGCAACCCAAAATTGTTTTTCGTTGTACTCGCAGCGGAGAAAAAGTAGGAGTGAAACGGGTAGTTTTGTTCATAGCATGAGACACAGCGCACTGCTCGAACAGGCTACTTATTCTGGAGAAACTATTACTGCGAATTCGAAGGCTATCTATTCAATAGGTAGATATATTTATTTGCACACAGAATGGCAGGAGGAACACTAATATACTTGAAGAATACCAATAGAGAGGAATAGCAGTCCGACTCGGTTGAATGTTTGGAGAAAAAACTCTATGGATCATTTCAATTGCCGTTTTCTCTTCGTTCTTCGTGTCCTGTTGTCGTTGACGTAATAAAAAGTAAGGAATTGATAGTATTCTACACTATAGACAGAACAACGATGTCATAACACATCAAACTGCATTTCACGTCATGCCAACAACTTGGCGATGTCGAATGTCGAGTTCCAAAACTCATTCAGGAGGAGCGTTGACTGACTCTACGAGAATAGAGATAACATGTACAACGTTTACTACAGCAGTAATAAAGGACTCCCGATTCTATACACGGCAGTCACACAAAGTACAAGCAACAAAACTGCAAACAGACTCACTCAGATAAAACAGAACGACACCAAGAATGAAGTACCTTAATACTCTGAATATCCATCCACAAGAGCTATTACGGTTTCTATATTGTCGATGTCTATTACAATCGTAGTATTTAGAAACTGACTGGGTGCTTAGAAACTGGGTATTCCATATTGTATACCTAAGTAATTGCAACTACCATATTACCTTCCTTATACATTTTATACGATATAAAAAAAGAGAAACATGTGTATAAACAATCACAAGACCATCCGTGTGGATATTTCAGATAAACAGTGTTATAACCGTAGTTTGGCTCAGTTCTTTTGATTTCTTCCTTATTCACGATCACTATAGAATGTACATACAGGAAAACCCAAGATGGGAGCATCAAGAAGAAAATAGAACTGCTTTTCAATGTGAGAAAAAACGATGGTAATCTATGACCCGTAAAATAACAAGAGGAACAAGCAAAGAAGGAAAAATAAAGAGAAAGCAGTCGACATGAAACATTCGAGTCCATTCTCCTGTTTTTAATGTTCACTTTCGGTTTCTTTTTCTTTTGCTCCTACTACAAAGACAATAGCAACAACCACTATTGATACATGTAGACTATAAGACACTCAAACAGTTCAGTAACATCTCTCAGTTTGGTTTACTTTCTCCTGGCTTTTATATACAACTATGTACATTTGGGATAGTTTTTCCCCGAAATTAAATGAGCTGGCAGAATGAAGTACTTCTATATATAAGTAGTATTTTAACGTTTTGAAACTTTGAATTTATAGATATAAACACAAAGCAAAGTCTCATTCTGTTTATATTTAAGAGCCAATAGGAATATAGAGTGCAATGCATTACGGTTAAAATCAATTTAACAGGAATGACAGCTTAGAAAAATAAATAACGTAATGTACCTATGCTTCTAACAGAAAGTGGACCGTAACTAGATAATAGCAGTTAATGCATTTAGCTGTATAAATGCAATACAAGACATATAAAAACAATGGAAATCGCAAGAAAATCATGTTGAGTCTGTAGTCTGTGTGTACTATATTTACGTAGGAAGTAGGAACTTCTGTACTATTAGTGTTTACTTACTAGTTCTTGGAATTTCTGCAATACATAAAACCTTATACACTGGAAATACGATGTAGGTACCCCGACAGTTAAAAAATACAAAGAAATAAAGCCTGGAGGCTTTGTAGACGAAACGCCTGGAAATGGAGACACCGATTCAGATTTCAATATTAATATCGTCTTTTTCGATTGTGACTATTGCGACTGGCACTGTGGGAAATGAAGGAATATATCGCATCCAACTTATTTTATTGCAACATTCAGTTAGTAACTCACTCGATTTGGTTCAATGCAATAGGAAGGAAGGGAAGCTCCTGAGGACGAGATAACGACGAATAACTTTCACAGTGAGATAACTTTCACTTTAATCTTTCCTCCCTTCAACAAAACTAACTCGCAATTCGCAATCATTTTCTAATATTAGTAAATTCATAATAATGACTTAGGCGATTTTATCAGTAACCTACTACCCACGTACTTTCAACACAATTTTTATGAATGAATTTGCAACTCAATGAGGGAGTCAATGAGTTGGATGATTTGATGTATACAGCATCATTTCTTCATTTCTATATTTCTCAAATTCTGCATTTCTATGTACTTCTGTGTAGGAGGTAAATCATTGTACCTAATAGGAATAGGTATGACTGATTTTCATTACTTTTAATTAAACATATAGACCTATAAAGAAAATGGTATGATGATATTTTAACATTATATTTATCTAACTAAGTATTTATATGCTCCATGCAAGAATGTTATAAGTGAAGCACTTTTGTACATTGTGGATTTGGTCTACTACATTTCGTACTAAGTGAAAGACTCATCGAGCTGAACAGAATAATCTGATAAATTAGTCTTCATTAGTTAGAAAGTGATGCTTCGGCTTGGCTAGAAATCGCCTTCCGAAAAGCTACTGGGAGATTAGATTTGTTTTCATCATGAATTCCCATGATATTACTACATTAGCGATTCTTTAATGTTTTAATTATATCTGGAAGTGTTTCTCTAGAAGAATTAAGCCAGGCTTATTTCTGATTCCGCACATTACGCCACAAAATCATTCGATTTTTATTTTCCAGCAACTTATCCTTACGTAGAAATAGATGTTTCTTTCATTTGCCTGCATGCAAATTGCATTTATATTGTTTCATTCAATTTTTATGTGAAATTTTATTTTTATGAAACTGCAGCATGAGTTTTGTTCTTCAAGCATGCAGAATAGAATGCAGATCTATTCAGTGTTAATTAACCTCAATTCTAATGAATGAGATAAAATAATTTTTAAAGTTTACTGAAGTAAAGTAAACTTGAGTAAAGTGTCTCTCATTTAGTTTGCTTTTGCTATGTATGTGGTATATCAATACCAATACACATACAAAACCTGGAGTTCTACAATCCAACCAATATTCAACACTTCATGATTTAGCTCACAACTGACAAGCACCTATGTGAATGCCTGGCTTTATTCATCGCAAATACAACTGCAACATCAGCATTACTGTATAGCTTTGTAAATAATGTCTTCACTATACTTGCCTACTTGCTAATCAGGATATTAAAGTCTGACAAAACCGTATTAAGTGTAAGTACCAGTCATTCAATGTATTTGTTAATAGTTATCATCGAAAATTCACACTAATACTACATCTCTAAATCTACAGTAAAATATAAACCGATGTTCCGGAAGAGCCGCCCGGAAATTATGCAGCTTTTCAGTTGTAATTACTTTTCAGTTCATTTACATTTTAAAGAATAAATTCCATTTCGTCTACTAGATGTGATGTAATATTTGCTGAGGTCCTTGGGCTTGTAGTAATGTTGCAAATTGGCAATCTTTGGTATTATTAGTCAAACTCGTCGAATTCATTATGTAAAGTGCCTCATACAAAGGCAACTTTTCCACAAATGTCAGTTAGAAGTAGAAAGTAGAAATAGGAGCAAATTAAAATTCGCAGATATTCACCACATAACAAAGTTTAGGAATAGAAGCATGTTGTCGACCACTACTGCTACTGGTGTTTAGCAATATGGAAATGAATTTCGTAATAATGTGTAGCCAGTATTATATGTTCACACATTGCATGCATGATGCTTAAGTATTTGACTAGGTCCTTACTAGGTTTAGGTATTAATGTTTAAATACTGAAACTGAAAGAGTTCATGACAGCGGCCGGAATAGAAAATTGACGTATATGTACAGAAGCAAACAGAAGAAGCAGTCCCCCACACCTATTTGTGCAGGAATTGTCAGCGGCAGTAGTAACAGAAATTTCCTGCTTTGCCTTTGGAATGCCTCTGGCTGACTTGATGGTAACGAACATCACGTCCGTTTTTATTACCCCACAATGATACAGTTGTAGTAGAATACACACAATCGTCATTTCATCTATACGCTCTTGTGTCCACTGTACAGCAACCAAATACGAATCTCCTGTGTGAATTGAAAAACCACATTGCGGATTTCGTGTTTCTCATTTCCTGACTCATCATTTATTGTCTAGATTAGCGCACAAGTTTTCACGCATATTTAATCACGAATTGGTATTTATGCGCTACAACCCTGTGTCACTGCTTGACGTGAGTTTTCTATTAAGTAGTTTCTATGTTTGCATTTGTCTGTTGTATGAATGTAGTATGGTATTGCTTAATGCTTGGGAACCATTCTCACATAAATGCTCCGCATATATAAACGCTATTATTACATGCAGCATGTACAATTCTATTATTGTCCAGCCAGGCTTTGTAAAATTAGAAATTCATTGCATGGCATTTTCAATTAAAATTTGTGCCTATAGGTATGTTAGCACATCGTAGACCAAACGAAACGATGACAGCTCTGAAATGCTTACAAATATAAAGGGTAGTGCATTAGAACAGCTTTAGTGCTAAGTTACAGAGCTTATTCTCCCATTTATAGTAGTTAGTAGTTATCAAGCTTACTTAGAGTCGAGTCGTTATTACCTACCTAGAATACCTATTCTTATACGTAGGGGCTTAAGAATATATCTCGTATGCAGCAGATCACTATAAGCCCTGAAATTAAAAATTCCCTTAGAGAAATTAAAGGATGAATTCTCAACATCACAACCTCTCATTCATACAGCAACCATACAGCTTATTAATTAATTGCTCTCCTTTTAAAATGCTAAATAGAGCCAATTACGTAACGGATATTGCATGTAATCAATTATCAGTAAGCCTGTAAACTTTCCTTGCTTGTCCCGTAATAGGTTTAGCAAGTCAGCATTACATAATCATATACTCAAAAATGAACACAATCGATGATAAAAATTTTATCTTTCAAGCATATACATATACATCGCGCATGCTACTTTCGTTATCATTTACTATAGAACATTGCATTAATAGAATTACTGTTTCGCTAATAGGATTTAATGAAAGTGTAACTACAGCCACACACACAACGCTAATTTATTCATTAAACAGAATCGTTAATGGGATCAAAGCCCAAAAGTACCATTCAGTCTATTAATTTAGCGTGCAGAAATATACCTACTAGTGTTAATTACCTAATATTAACAAGTTAATTTCATTGTAACGAATATGAACACTGAAAACGAAAAAGAACTAATTTCTACAAACACATTTTAAGTCTACCTACATCACTAAAAATTATTGTTCAAAGAATTCAGGCATTTCATCAAAGATTAAATCTGTTTACATTACAGTAGGTATCGGGTGCGCTAATGAAAAAATTGTACTGTAGGTAATATTTCGATAAAAGGTTGATATTCAGAACCAGAGAGAGAGTAGTAAAGGAAGTCCACGAAGAATCACGTTATCAGAGAACCTTTCCTTCTTTTATTTGCCCGTGTCGTATCACAGGGATTTGCATAAAACGATTCATAAGCATAGCAGGAGGAAAGTGCAAACTGTCTGTCGGCACGGGAAAACAAGGAAGAGAGTAAGTGATAGTGAGACTGATTGTGAGTCTATGGTTCATCGTATATTTAGTAATTTGCCTAGGGACTCTGATGGAGGGGTATAGGTATATGTTTAATATCTCCATCTACACCTACCCGACCACCACTATTATCTGTCAGACAGACGGAAGATACATTCATAAACCAAAATACTGTAGTTACATCACCCAAAGCTTACAAAGAACATAGCACGTATCATATGAAGGTATCACTATCACAGAGAAAGAGTACACAGACAGAGAGAGAGAGAGAACAGAAGAATTAAGAGTCATGTGTCTCTTCTCTCTCTGGCTTTAATTTAGTTCTCTTTTGGCTGTACTTAAATAGAACTGCTATAATGTGAGTGGAGGATATACCTAAGGCACATATTTTGCAGTTGAGTCACCTAAATGCAGACATTTTATTTTATGCACATAATGGTAAGTAGCAGAGAAGCGTTTGTTCAATTTGTCTTTATGAATTGAGGAAACGTACATGGTAAACTCTGCGGGTATGCTGTTGCCATTCCTCCGGACCTGTTAAGTTTAATAGTCATATAACGTCAGAGGCAATGTAACATAATTGGCTAGAAAAGAAGGCGAAATTAATTTGCAAGTTGTATTTATATAAGGAAATAGACTGTGACTGATTCTGAAACGTCTTTTTACAGCTCTATATATCTGCACGTGTTATAAGAACATTGTTATGGCACAGCAGCGTCTCCTTTCTGTTGTTTGGTGTCTGCAATCTTATATTACAGTTTTTGTCACATAATACCTTTTATGGTGATGGTGCCATCACTTCTACTTATTGTTACATGTTATAATATTCTTTACTGTGACCCTCCTGCACTGGATAAGAATGAATATCTTCTACTATACGATATCCCTTGGCGAGAAACTGTCTATTTCTCTGTACAAAAGGTCTGGAGTGTACAAAAGTAGTGTCTGTTGGGTTCTCTTATTCTTTGTTGTGAAAAGTATATACAGCAGCAATAATACGAGGGAAGAGTAGAAGACTTGATGTTTGAATTTATATCAAGTATATACATACATAGGTATATATGTCGGTAGAGAAATGAGCTTCTGCTTTTCACTTGAGAAAGGAAAAGTCTTTTCATTTGCCTCGGTTGCTTGCCTCTCCTTCAGTTTTGCTCCCAACCTGGCCTTCTTCCTTTGTCAAAGGAATACAATGGCAAAGAAGAAAAGTGCGAATTTTAGTACCAGAAAAAACTAAAGACCAGTCGGGAGAAGCCAAAGTAGTAGTGAAGAAAATGAAAAAATCAGAGGGAATGCTGAAACTAAAAGAAAGTGAGAAAGCAACAGAACAAGTCAGAGAACATTCATTTTCTTTCACACAAAAGAAAAGAAAATGTTAAGGAAATTCTTTCAAAATAATTAAGTTAACCTTTGGCGGAAGAAATTAGACTTTTGCTGAACTGACTGAACACATTTAATTGAATAGAACTGATTGTCCAACTAAAGTCTCCAACAAAATCTACGTATAACAAGAATAACCACTAGGGCTAATTGTGCAAAGGACTATAAACTACGTTACTACCCCTGATGCTTATTAGTCCGTGTGCTAATGCAACTAATTTAGCGGACTGCATTTTTCTTTAGTTCTTTATGAACTACAGTCAGTATTACTACGTAGTAATTTCTTTTTTAATTAGCACAACTTTTCCTACCTCCCCACGTGAATAGTTTCTGGGATTACTTGTGCGCGCAATTGTTCATTCCATTTGTTACTCCCAGAGCTACAACAGTAAAATTATTACTGATAGCACTAAAGCTACAGCAATTCAAACTTTCATCGTCGTTCACAGTTTATTAGAGTCATGTAGTGGCAGTGGTGATCTACGGCAGAAACTAACCTAACAGTGTATTGACTGCTGGAAACCTCGTTCGGGGAAACCGTATAAATACTTCTGCACATAGTTCAAGTACAGAGTTACAACGATGTGATCACATAGCGTTTTAGTATGTGGTGCAGTTCAACAGATCTTTCTTTGGAGGTCATATTTTAAATCAGATATACCTACTCCTGGCAATATTATCGGTAGATATAGTCCTTTCGAACCTTTTACTACTCACAGATCATATAGGTATACAAAACGTGATGTATGGTAACACGATTGACAATAAATGCTCTATAAAAATGAATGAAGTAAAACTACAGCGTTCAAATCGGGTCCAGTTTCGTCTGTGTTCAACTTGAGAGAGAACTTCATAGTTACTACTTATTCCCTAACGAAAAGATTCGACTGGACTTTAGAGAGTCGGAAAAAAACGTGGCGAAGTGCATGGAGCTGTGTGCTACTTCATATATTTTTCTTTCCTTTTCTCTCTCTGCAGACTTCTGTGCTATATAATCTTGCATCTGTCTTTCCATTCGATTCAGTGATTTCCAAGTCTAGTGTGGAGCAGAAACTAGAAACACACATAGTGGGAGTAAATTCAAGCTTTATAGAACATAGTGAAGTGAAGTATTATATATGGAATAAGTGGATTTCCGCCTTGCACCACCTCACCACCTACAATGCGTAGCACAGCTAACTGAAGAGTAATACTACAGTGGAGTATGTATTGTTTGATAACCACAAATAGAACCGCCATACCGTGGAAACGGTTTTCTTCAACTTCTGAACTGATAGAGTGGGTGAAAGTGGAACTGGAAGCAACCTGACATTATTTAAGGAAGGAAATCGGTTGGAAATACTTTCACTAAACTTTTCTATATCAAAATAGTACAGACATGACGGAGCAGAACGTGCATGGTGCAAGAAAAAACTGATGAAGATATCCCTGTCTTGGATTTTTCCTTTTCTGCGCTTCTTTAGAAATTCACTTCGATGCCCGCTTTCTGATTCCACTTTCATTTTCTACATTTTCACATTTATCAAGTCTTTTACGACTACAACAATTGATTGCGTAGTTAACTCTCTAAAGATTGAAATAATAAATGAAAGGAATTGTGTCCGACGTTTCCCGGTTATCTTCATGTGTATGAATGCCATCATTCTTCCACCGACATAAAAGTGTATATAGAACACTATACGGCAAAACAGTCGAATTAAATTATTGGTCCTTTACCATCTATACCACTGCCGTCAAGGGCGTAGCCAGGGGGGGTGCACAGGGTGCACGTGCACCCCCCAG
>JABASD010006460.1:0-10184 GCA_019776165.1 Pogonognathellus flavescens | reverse complement strand
AGATACTGTACTGTTACTCTTTTTTCCAGATGGAGATTTAGATTTTTTCCCCTTCTTAGATACTGTACTGTTACTCTTTTTTCCAGATGGAGATTTAGCCATTAAAGACTCTTTCATAAAACTATTGCTACGAGGAAAAGTTCGATGTACAAAGCTTTCATGAGAAAGTAGACTTTCGGATTGTTTCGAAGTTGAATATTTTGCAGCATATAATAATTGTGCACTTGTGTTATGTCCTTTTGATTGCTTCCCAACATTTTTATTCTGTACTTTCGACCCCTTTAGTTGCTTCCCCTTTGGGGTCGGTGTTTTATTTCTCTTCGCTCCACTATGAGAGGAATACCTAGACGATTTTGATGACAAACTTTTATTAGACTTATTCTTTTCTGATGGCTGTTTCAGTGGAGATTTAGAGGAAGAATAGCTTGCTGAAGGCAGGCTTAGAAATAAGCCCTTTTTCTCAGGTTTTGAAGTCTTCTTTGAAGGGGGTTTCCTTATCTCCTGAAATGAACTACTTGAAATTATTATGTCGGGGTTTCTTGCACTTGAAGCTGTTTTACTAGAATTCGTTCCCGATTTCTTTGGAAAGCTCCCTTCATATTTATTTTGCTTTCGGGGTAATTCTTTTACCTTTTTTGGAGATTTTGAAGCTTCATTATTTTTTTCTACAGAAATTGTTTTGATTGTTCTTTTACTTGCAGTTTCTTGCTCTTCTGAAGTTGATCCTCCTATATTATTCTCATACTTATTCTTTTTCTGTAGAGTTGTTTTCTTTGGAAGTTGTTTTTCAATGTTTTCAGTGTCATCTTCTTTTCTGGCTCTCTTTTTTGGCTCTACAGCATGTGGTTTGCTTTCGGGTGATTTGCCTGAAGACTTTGGACTTATTGTATTATCTTTAGTAATTTCCTTTTTTGTTGGTTCTTTCAATCGAGGTATTTCATTTCCAGCAGAATTGTAATGATCAAGGCCATCTGCAATTTCGGTTTTAATATCCTTTTGTAAATTTTTCTTCGCGCTCGATGGCTTATTTTTTGAAATATTCTCAACGTTTTTTGCTTTTCCTTCCATTTTTTTATTTGGTGGTTGCGAGTTTATAATATTTTTATGCTGCTGTGAATAAATTCTATTTGTAAGTTTTTCTTTGAATTCCAGTACTTCATCCCGGTGCACCTTTACCCCTTCCGACTTGGAATCTTCTGTTTTAGACCTGGACCCACTGAAGGGGACAGCTGCAATTTTGTTGCTATAAGTTTTCAAAAAAATATCCATCATATGATTCATATACTCATCATCTTCCGCACCCCAATTATCTCCAGCATAAATTTTGATACTTTTGGATCCAAAGTAATCAACGATATGATCAATATCCTCTTCGTTGTATTCGAAATCTTTTTTTAAATAGTTGCGAGCTATCGACTCTGGTTTTGGGGAAGATGACTGTTGTTTTCTATTTTGAGGAGAAAGAGTTTCACTAACGAATTGTATACCACCCATAAAATCCCAAAAAAAAGGTTCGTAGTACAGTGCCTCATCTAAATCATCTGGAAATCCATCAATAACAAACCCACCGGCTAGTTGAGGAGAATCAATCATTGCGTATTTTATTAACTTTAGTGTCTCTTTGGTATTAAGCCTATACGATGGATCGGACATAATCTTTTTGCTTAATTTAATTGCTGGTTTTAATACACGAAGGTTGCGTAGCTGCTTTCTCAAGATTATGCCATTTGGATTGCTATCTGTTGGAGATAAATTATTTTGGGATGAAGAAATCTCTGACCATGATTTGATTTTGTCATCCAACCGTAAAGGAACAGCATTGTATGTTTTCGCATATACTTGAAAATAATGAGCACGAGCTATTTCTGAGCCCACCATCGATTGTCCATATAATAAAAGAACAGGAGGTTTTCGTCTCTGAAAATCTTGTAAGATTCTCTTAGCGTCGGAATCTGATTCTTCTGCTGAAGAGGAAACAACACTACTGTTTTCTGAAGACCTTCCTGGTGACACGGCTTTTGCTTGGACCATCTTTTTTTGTTGCATAGGTTTTTTCATAACAAGGTCAACTTCTTTCTTGCGATCATGATGCTTTTTTAGCGTTTTCATAAGAATATCGTCAGATGATTCTTCCGACCTTGTTGTTTTTGCTAGTGTTTCATTTAATTTCGACTTTTTTTTCTTTCGTTGCCGTTTTTTTGGCTTAATACTTTCCCTCGAAGACACTTCTGAAGATGACAATGGAGCATTTAATAATTTCATCAATATTTTGTGGGGAGTTTTCTTTAATGGAGGCTTCTTTACACTTTCATGACGCCTTGTCTTGCTAAGTGAAATATTGTTTGAATTTTCAGCAGGATTCTGTGTCTTGCTTAGTGGAATATTATCTGCTCTTTCAGGACGCTTTGGAGGAAGCTTCTTTGCACTTTCAGAGCACTTGGTATTGTTTTCATCAATTTTACTTTGTGTTCTTGAACTAGGTTTGCTGCCAATTTTCCGTTTTGCGACTGATGCATCTTTAATCGAGGAATTCATTTTTTGAGATGGAGCACTTCGTGGAGTTGGTCGAGGTTTGAAGAAGTTCATCATCGGAACAATCGGAAGTGGTGTTTGTATATTTGCTAGTATAATAATTTAATAATTTTAAAATAAGTGTATATACTATATACGTAAGTATTGCTATATTGTTTTCAACATTTCGTAATGGTAACACAATCGAGTGAAAGTAGACCTTCACAAGACGATGAACTCCTTTTTCTTCTCGAGAAGTCATAACCGTAGCATCCGTAAGGAACATCATCAAAAGCATGAGTCACGAATTTACCCCAAGGGGATTTTCTTTGGTCACGGGGCACATCTGGGAGCAAATGTCCATGTTCATCGGCAATAAACCTTGTGATTCCAGTGGGGACGTGACAACACATTTTCATAGCATTGTTTTTGAAAATGCAACAACGACCTGGCCATGTATTCTTTTCCACGGTACACCAGTTCCCAAGCTTAGATGGCTTGTAGCGATCTTCAAACTGATCAAAGCTTATAATATTATATTCCCATACTTCATTAAAACTATAAATGTTACAAACCATAATTTGGTATTCGGTAATTTCCCCTGAAACAATTCACCTGAGAGGGTATGTGACAATTCATCAAAATGTAAAAATGCCATTTTAGGTGCTAAGTAACATTTCACCTAATTTGATAATGAGTTTTCGTGATGTGATGAAATACAACGTGATACAATTATTGTTTTATTAAGTTATTTTTGTGGTCAAATCGAGGAAGTTAATGTAGTAAATTAACAAAGCATGTTTTTATCAAAATATTTACAATTAATTGGCTTTTTGTTTTTCTCGCTGTCTTCAAGTTTCCCTTTTGTCTTTTTCTTTTGTAACAAGTGAGATAAACAGAAACGCTGTATAGTAACAGCATTATATGTACTGAATACAACTTTTAAGTTGTCATTTATGTCAGTCAGTCAGGATTTGGCTTGGGTTTCAGTTTTTGCGAAGGTCATTAAAAATGGGTTGGGTTGAAAAATATTGGGTCAGAATGGGTCGAGCTATCGATTTAAATGGTCAATAATGTTTTACCCCTCACGGTATTAATCTAATCTTTCAGTTTGTGTATATTATAGGGTTTGGTTTCGGGTTGGATTGGGTTATGCTTTGGCATTGGGTTGGGTTGCGTTGGTCATACAATTCTAGCACTGGGTTTTGGGTTGGGATGGGTCGGGCCCTTAATGACTCGAAATTGGGTTGGGTCGGAAAAAGCCAATCCAATCCAGCCTCTAATAATTCGGTACCCATATTGAATAGTCATTGAATGCAAAACCAACTTATCTAATTCCCCTATTACCATAATTTGCATTAACCAGTCACATAGACAATGCTTTTAGGTGGAATGTTACTCTAGCATTGAAAGTGCATAATTCTATTAAATTGGTTTTAGGTGATTTGCTTCAGGTGAGCTGTTTCAGGGGAAATTACCTAGAACCCATAATTTATAATATACTCGTATAAGTATTGCCAGAAATGATTGAGTTAACTTACTTGACCAGCGTGGTAATTACAAGACATATTTAATTAAGCCTTGAGTTAGTTATTTAGCCACTTAAAGATGTTGTTTGATATAAGGGACCAATTAAGAAGCATGATTATCGCATAATAATGTGCCTGTATTGTATGATTGATCGTATATATGATTCGTTCGTATATATGTAATACTAGCATTGGTTAGTATTGTGTACAATATATAATGTAAAGACAATAAGAGGCATATGTTTTTCTACTGAATTATATAATAATGAATTTAAAACGTTATATAATATGCACCAACAACGCCAACAAGTAAGGTTCTACATGATTGGTAATGCAATTTTATTTTCTATAAAAAGTGAATGGAATTTTCAAAGTAAGGTCTTCAGAGAACACAGGTGATATGCGATAAGCGGGTGGTGTTAGTTACATCTAATGTTTTCACTTAGCATAGCAACATACATTACATACAGTAGAGTTATGTTACATGCAAATGGATAGACCAGAAAGAATCAAAGAATGCAAATACACGAATCAATGTAATAAACAGAATTCCATGGAGGGAATTAAGATGCAGTGTATGCGATGTACGTAACAGTGACATGTACACCAAAAGTTATAATGATCGATGTAAGTTTATTTGGAAATCCCCGTTATTTTAGGAGAAGAAGTAGGCTGTGATGTGATATACAACTTAGACCGATGGCGAGAATGATAGTAAATCACTTCAAACAGGAAAATACAGAAACTTGTGCAGTAGCCCACAGCAAGTATAATAAAAGCCGTGAAAACATCATTGGGACCCAAAGGGGCTCTTTGCTTCTTCATCGGCATGCATTTTGGAGATGAAAGGGTTACGTACGTTTTCTGCGAACGAAAGATAAGTCCTCGTTCCTTCATCATGATCAATCTATCATAAAAATCAAATTAAGTATTCTTTTGACTTTACAAATAGTACATTGAATTGTGGGTGGAAAAAGAAAGTGAAGTGACATAAAAGGTAATTTTGATTGTGTGTACAAGTGGTTAAAAATTTCCTTGAAGGGCGAATCTTTCCGTAGAAAACATCCGGCTCTTGTGATAGATCCTCTTGCAACTGCTACAAAACTTACATTGTAACAGAGCTCACGATCGGTGTACTTATTACGGGCGTACTTTTGGTAAAATGTGGTTTGAACGCTTATGTATGCGGACTGAGTTGTAAGAATTCTGTCAACAGCTTCATTGGATGAAATATATCCATGTGGACTAAAATAATTTGTCGTTGCCTGCTGCTTAGAAGAACAATTATTTCGAATTACTGACTTACATTAGAGCCATAATCGTTAGTTCATGCTAGACTATTCATACTTTTGTAAATATCAATAAAACTTTACATCATTAGCTAATTGTAAATTATCCGGACTTGTGAATTCCAACTTATTGTCAGCAAAAAGTTTGTATTTGTTATTAACAAGATCTTCAAACGTTTTTATTGGTAGTACTTCAATTGATAATTTTGAAACTATCGATGCACTGTACGCCGTGTAACACACCACCCCCATAATCAGACCGGAAATGAATACCAATTGAGTTGATGTAGAACTTGGGGTTGTGTACCATCCTAAGAAAATTTTTACACTTATACGTACAAGACCGTATGAAATGCGAAATTGTGATCTTTAAAAAAATCCTTAAACAAAAATCTATAGTGAAAATCTCAATAATTTTGCCTTGCTGTGATGCGGCTCCTACAGCCCATAGGAAAGCGTCTTGACTGACTTTATCGTCCTCTTCTGCAACATTTCCAGTCATTCTTAGCTTTATGTAAGGGAATGATATGAGACAAGTAATTATTAAAAGCCATGTAGCCATCATTGTGATCCACAATTTGGATCTGAATGCTTGTATGTAAATATCTCTAATAGAACTTGCTGAGGGCTGCTTAAAAAATGCAATAATGCTGAAACAAATAATTTTTTAACTTACACACACGATCTTAGTTGATGATTGATAATACTGCCTGAGATACATAATAAAATCAGTTCATTATTACCTGCTGTGGTATGTTGGTTGCAGAAATGCCACATACTCTGACCGCTGTAGGGTAAATTCTGAATGTGGAGCTGTGACATCACCTTCCCCATCAAGAATTTGCTTACCCATGCCTAGAATTTCTTTCTTATCCAAATCCACCATAGGCCACCCAAGTCCCTTTATTAGATGTAAACTACAAATTCAATAAACTTTTCTCATCGAACTCAACTGCTACTTACAACTACAACTTCAGTATAAATATGACTAGGTATTATGTATAATGTGGGACTTCATACTAGGAATTTGTGTGAAATACCATTTTGCAAACTTAATTATTGGTTTTTACCTGAAATTCAAGGACAGTGCCATGCTCCTAACTAACTCCGGCCCCACGCCTGTAACGACAGTAGTGCCATTGATGACTTCCAGATTTGTAAGCATTGGAAAATCAGTATCAACCTTTCAAGGGTTCAATGAAATAAAACCATGGCTAAAACTTTTAGGAATTCGCTTATAATTATTCAGAATACAGATGAATTTCAATCAAAAAATGTGGAGAAAATAAAATACAAATAATCTCAGTTAATGTTTCAGCTAATTCAGCATTGATCACCTGTGTAATTGCTTTGATCTGTATTCTGTTAAAATTCCGTCGTCTTATGATTTTGTTCAGAATTGTCATGTAATCAATTCCAAGAAGCTGAAACGACAATTTATTAAATCTGAATGTCCCTTTGAGGAAATATACCTCCCAAGTTGAATAAGACGATGTTTGCCCATCATCGACTTGAAATATAATGTATACATTCATGTCAACTTTAATTTCTAAGATAGATGATAATGTAATCATGGAATTTAGAATCTTTTCACAAGATTCCTCATTTGATACTGTAGAGTTCCACTGTAGAAAGAAGTAAGGCTGCCATAGAATACTGTTATTCCGATTTCCACCATAGTATGTAGATATCTACAAAATATTAATTCGAATCAATATACATTTAAAAATGTGTGTTTTTTAAACTTGTGTTCATTAACAATAAATACAGATCAATAGCATGTAAGTGACTTTACTTTTGTTAGGAGACTCCAAAAGTTAAGTTTGTCTCTTGGGAATATAACAAATACTGTGTTTCGATTTTCACTCTTTCGGACCTTTAAAAACTCATTCCCATTCTGAAATTTCTCACTGATGTTATTGATATTTAAGAAAGAATATTGAATGTTTTCCAAAACCTCAGAATTGTCTGCAAAGATGAGCATACATGTTTATTTCTAGAATAGTGCGTAAACATGAGAAATACGAAGTAGTAAAATATTGAAATACAATTAGAAGTTTCATTGCGTAATTAAAAGGCAAACTACGCGTGATGGCAAACTTACATGGACATTCTGACATGCCAGAATTGCAAACTACAACAAAATCAACTGGTTGATATGATTGTTTCCCAAACATATACAGATCTTTCATTATTATTTCGCAGTAAGCCCATTTATTGTGTAGGCAAATTAAAAGCGAAAAAACTGTTTTCAAAAAATACATTTGGTACTTAAAAAGTTTGTGCCCACGATTTGTATATGAACCAAAAATATAATGCAAACAGAATAAGACACAATTAAATGTTAAAATATTTTTAGATTACATGCAAACCAATAATTTGTGATTCGGATAACGTGCTTGTAAGCTTACTAATAACAAGATTAATTCTTTTTTAGCTATCAGCTACATATTAAAAGAGTAATAATCTAATAATAAATTGAATTTTCAAGTGATTTGTCATTTCTGTACACATAATTTACTAATCATGATAATTACATTAAAAACTTAAGTAATTGTATGTACGTATATGTATATACATATACGTACATAAATGGTAAATACGTTGCCAGAATATAATCTATCTGTAAAAGCACAAACTTATATTAGATTTAGTATGTAATATAATCTAGCCTATAATACTATAATATTAGGTGTGTAAAGTGTGTATGTACATTATGCTTTATGCACACACACACTGCACTGCTCATCGTTGATCATATAATATAGGCGAGTAAAATAATATTTGAAATAACTTCCTTGCTTTCATGCAAAGTAAACATTGAATTTAGTTTTTGTACATCGAAATAATATACCTGAAGTAATAAGTGAGAAAGTATTGACATAATATTTGCTGAGTGCTTAGCTAAACTAACTGTATGAGAAATTGGAGTGGAATACAATACTGCATCAAAGAGTAAACAATTTAATTCATTCATTACGCGATTAATTTCATTGTTTCTGACTATTTAAAAGAAACTATACCCAAGAGACAAACTTAACTTTTGGAGTCTCCTAACAAAAGTAAAGTCACTTACATGCATTGATCTCTATTTATTGTTAGTGAAGACAAGTCTAATTAAAAAAATAGTTTTCACAGAATGCACATTTTTAAATGTTTATTGATTCGAATGAACATTTTGTAGATATTTACATACAATGGTGGTAGCAGGAATACCTACTTACAATTTATAATAATGCTTAAAATCCATCTTAATGAAAATTCGATTTAAAGGACTAATAGTGACTAATGAATTAAGCAGTAATGTATGTTGGACGAAATTATATTTTTTTGCAACAGAATGAAAACCTGAATCACACATTCTTCGAAACGAATATACCTTAATTGTTTTACACAGGCACGACATAGCTACATCTACAGCAATGCTGCACCTGTATTTTGTTGCACCTGTATGTATTGGATATAGCAGAATTAACATTTGGTGGCATATTATACAAAGCTACGCAAATATTGGGTTTGCAAATTCAACAAGGTTTTATAGTAAGTCATGTAAGATCTTCGGTCAACCTAAACGAGGTTTCAAATGACCATAAGATTGTCGCATGTGTATGCAATGAATTGTTCTTGATTTTAATACGGAATTATTTAGGTCATGAATCTCATGGAAGATCAATTAACAATTAAAGGTTTTTCTCATCAAACGAATACTGTGCTATGGCATGGCTTATATTATGGCATGTCTTATCCCGTATCCGTGTCCTTACAGATAATTGAAATGAATATTTTTATTTAGTTCTAGGTAAAACAATGTAAAACTCTTGCTGACGTGCCAGGTGCATACCTACTTAATATAATCTACAATATCCATGGGACAACAATATTGTTTTAAATTGCATTTCCATTAGAAAGGAAAATTGTTTATAGCTTATGTAATACAGGCTGAGAATGTTGAGCTTTATATAGTGTGTGTCAGCAGCGCCAGTGCAGGATCTTTAATTCATAAAAATACTTCACCATTGCTTTGTAAGAATAACGTGTAACCAAAAACTAGCTTTTAGCTAGTATATGCTGTTTACACATTGCATTAAGTAACGGTAGCGGTAGCATCCTTCCATAATAAGTTTTTCCACTCTTACTTTCGATTTCATCGAGATAAAGATATAACCATTAGATTACAAATTATGCACGCAATATTGGATGCATACTTACTTCTATAAACCACATTTATTGTAACTGTTACCAAATAATTCGCATAATATTCGTAGATTTAATGATTGTACACAGACAAAAACAATCAAAGTTAAGTCTGTGTGTTTTGAGGATATAAATGCATTAGTATTAGCAATATTAGACAGTAACGTTGCTAGTGGACTTACAATTAGAGAGGTTGACATACAGAGGTACATAATTGGATTTTGTGTTCTATTTAATACTAAATTATGCCTTTAAAATAATATTGTTGCGACCCACTGCTTTGCTGACGGCAGCAGTAATAAAAATTCCATTTATTCACAAGATATGTAGAACACAGTAGGTACCAACTCATTTATTGTAATCCATGTAATATCATGCACCACATAATAGAACATACGAAAAATGCATCGAAAAGTGAATCTTAAAGATTTACCTATACGTTTACATGTACATTATGAGAATAAGATCATGCTGTACGTATTTGTATGTAGATGTTTAACTTTCATTCATCTCGTGCTTCTTCTCACATGTGTAGAGTCTCATAAGTGTAACCTACATTACCATACTAAATGAATGTGTTATGTGTGTAGTTATAGTGGTACCTACTTGCATTAATATTTTAGCGTGAAATTGTGAGACAATCCACCACAATTAGTATATA